>JAILXH010273316.1:6568-18565 GCA_023558415.1 Piaractus mesopotamicus | reverse complement strand
TATTATTATTATTATTATTATTATTATTATTATTATTATTACTGCTATTGTGTTTGTTTGTTTGTTTGTTTGGGTTTTTTTGGTGGAGTTTCTACAATTTTTTGGTTTTATATAGTAGTTATTTTGTGTAAGCCTACTTGCTCTAAGACCTTCTCTGCTCATCATGAACCCACAATCAATCATTGCAATACGTTTTATTCCTTACAGCTCATCCTCAGGTGATCCATGTGATTCCTATTAAGAATCCCACCTATGCTGAGGAGTACCAATGTGTAACAGAATCCAACCCTGAACACACAAAGTACAGCTGGTACAGGTAAATGAGTGTAAAACTGAGTGTAAATCAACTAATTTTTTTAAGAGAAATTCCTCGGAAATAAAAAACAGGAATTTTGACCAACTTGACTAACTGGGTGCTTTGTATCTGTTACAGGAATAGTTCAGGCGTAGTCAAAGGAATCAAGTTTACATGATTGTCTACCCTGGATGTAGTTGAGCAGCCAAAACATGTTTTGTGTCCAAATTCTGCTTCTTTAGTTTAGATCTGGAGCAGCTTGGCTAACATTACTAACAAACGCTGAAAGTCAATAGTCACACAAAACTGCCCAAAACATCTCTCAATCTGCCTCAAACAACATCCAAGTCTTAATTCCAGCCACACAGACAAAGTAAAACTTACAAAGAACTATAAAACTTCTCTGGGTGGCTAAAAGAAGGAGCAGCCATTTAGGATAACCATAATTAAATTTTTCCACACTAGAAAACCAAACACAGGGCTGGGGGAATTCACGCAGAGTTGCATTGTAGGGTGATGTAGATAGAGAAGCTTAGTTGGTGTAATTTCAGGACTGCAACTGTTAAAAATAATACTAACAATAACATGTTATGGACTTGAGAATAATTTGAGTGTAGTAAAGACCCGTGTGGGCTGGAGTTTGTATTTTTACGTTTTGAAAATCTTAAGTAGCTGCACTGTGTAAGCGAATGGCATATTTTCATTACAGTGAGCTGAAAACTGCTGACTGCTTTGGTGGTGTGGCACTCAAACACATGCAAGCTGATGTGTTTACCACTCAGCTCATTCATACAAAGCCTGTCCAGAGCGAGAGAGCAGAGAGAGGGTGCGAGCTGGTGGTCTGAGGTGCCAGTTATATGTATATATTGTAATCTCTCACCTCATTATAGCACTAAATGACACGTTCTGTTTGAGGTAATTCCGAGAAAAAAAATGAAAAAGCCATCAGATTCCATTAAGCATCATCAGTCACCTCACATTTCCGCTTCTTAAAATTTCAGCACCACAACCGTCCCTGTTTGAACCTGAAATATACACATGAAAAAAATGCGTCAGTTTGATGCTGGACCCACCAGTGACTCCCCGGACCACCTCTTACCTACATATGGCATGACAGTAACTGAACACAGCGAAGACAAAAACAAAAACAAAAAAGAAAAACAGCAACCATTGCTTACCTCACTTCTTTGAGTGGTCAACCATAAAAATATACTTGGTACAGCTGTAGGTTTTAGAATATTGTGCTGAAGAGCTTCCTTGTAATTGTCAGGTGAAAAATGATCACCGAGATTTTGCAGAGTAACTTTACTGGACGTCTCTGTTAGTTTGTGGTTCACTTCGAAAAGCCACAGTGTGGATGTTACTGCGTCAGTAGAAACTAAATGGTAACGTACCAGACCACCTGTAGATTACTTTGTTCTGATTTTTACAGTGGAATGCAACACCTCATTTGCACTTATTGTTATTTATTATGCAACTTCTAACTCATTTACAGTAACAAGCTTTACATATTACAGTACTAATGCTACATACCTACATAGCGACATCTAACAACACCGCCCTGCGCTACATCCTCCCAGAGTTTGAAGGCGGAATAGTACCCGAAATCAGGACGTCATTCAGGTTGTTGTGCAAATGGTAATGTTATGTGTGTGATGGTCACAGTTTTGGATCAGTGCTGTTTTACCAAACTTTGGCACATATTGGTGGAAATGGTGTGGGTGACTTTTAACGTCCAGTTTTTGTTAGCATTAGTCTGTCAGTTCCACTTGCAAACTAAAGAAGCAAAATATGGATACTAAACATTTTTTGGTCAATTGTCTGTATTTGGGGTAAGTGGACAATCATGTAAATTTCATGTAAATGAAACCTATTTTACTCATCTAAAAATCAGTGAATCACATCTGAGCTGTACAGTCTTAAGCAAAAGTGTGGTAAAATTACATGTTTTGTAGATGAGTGAAAATAGGTTCCATCCTCTACAGAGAACACGCTAAATATGGCACTTTTTTCTGCACATTGTAGTGCACAATTTCTGTTTATTTGCTGAGGTGAACATTTTGGAAAAAAAAATAAAATGTAAAATGTGACTTTTGCACAGACCACCTTTTTAGTTTCTTCCCAATTTGTTAAATACAGCAAATAAAATGTGCAGAAGTGTATTCTCTGTAAAGGATGTGTTAAATTATTTTCATCAGAAAATCATTAAAACGTGATTTGACCAGTGTCGACCAAACTTTCTTTATCAGAAACACTTATCTGTATTTCCACTCACCGCCCACAGCATAATATCCACTATATAGGTGTACAATCACAGACTGTAGCTCATCTTGTTTTCATTAACAATTTACCAGCCGCCCTCTACTCTTTTTACTGTTTATCTGGGTTTAGTGCAGTATGTGAAACTTTCGACAGCAGTGTGTCTATTCAAATTCATCAAGCCTCAGAAAAACGATACATAATGATGCATTTTGTGATACGTCTTATGTTAAATATTGTGATATTACATATATGACATATGACCCACCCTTTTAATGGAGGTCACATCAACATACAATTCAGCTCATTCTCAATTCATTCTAAAAGCCTAAATAGACTCTAAAAACTCTATACTCGTACACATGCATCCCTTCTGACAGGCCTCTTGCTTTGCTCTAGGCAGGGATGGGATGCTCTTCCTGAAGGAGTGACGGCAGAGGGAGACCGACTGCACTTCCTGAAGTCGACCCCTTACCTCAATGGTCTCTACATCTGTACAGCAGAGAACGAGTTTGGAGCTGCAGCAGGTTCACTATATCGATATAATAGACACACAGACGAGCTTTAATGAAGGGAAGGCAGAAATAGGCACTGCCATGAGATATTTCAACTAAAATGCAAACGCTCAGGGATTTCTACATTGAGAAATAGAGGTCTGTGACCTTCAGCAAAAGTCTGAGTTAGGAAGATGGCTGATGACTTTGGGCTTATTTAATCCTTTTTGAAAATAAAAATATTCTAGAGGTGCATTTTTATTGCTGATTCTGGTTTTTATTGGCCATTTTATTTAAATGGGAAGCTCACAAAGCGTGGGCTAAATCAACACATAAACAACACATTTCTATTAGCCAAAGCTGCCGCATAACATTATTTACTCTTTTATTCACTGGGCAAATCCAGCATTTTTAATACATAAATCAGTTCCTATTTTTATTAGAGGTATTAAAAAGTGCATTGAAAGTAAGATGCAACCAGCTGTTTAGCAGAATGAGTCATGCACAGTTATACTATGGCATTATGGTATAGATGTAGCAACAGCGATCAAATACACCGCGAGTGCACTCACTTGACTCCTGGACACCTGACGTTGTTTACATTATAAATAGCAACACAGATCATCCAGAATCAAAATAATACATCGGCTGATTTGGAGCCAGTTCTGACTGTGCACCTTTAAAATATTTTACTGATTTTAAATGAAGAAAAATGATCATATTCCTACCACTTGCTTATGACATCATGGCATCTGCTCACGTTTTAAGAACACCAGCTTCTCAAAGTGGTCATCAAATATACAGTCATCTGCAAAGGTTTGGGCACCCCAGGTAAAATGATGTGTTGCTGATTTTCTAAGTGAAAATAAGTTAACGCGTCCTCTGCAGAGAACACACTTCTGCACATTTTTTATTCACAATTACTGTTTATTTTCTGAATTTAACATATTAGTTTTATTTTTCCCATTATGTTAAATTCAGCAAATAAATAGAAATACTAAACCATTTACTATAATACTATAAATTGCAGGAAAATGCCATATTGCCATGTTTGTTTCCTGTACAGAACGTTAATTTTATTTAGAAAATCAACAAAACGTGACACACGGGTACATATTACCATACAGGTCAATAGCAATGAGAGTATATCAAACAAGAGGAATGCATGATGTGTTTGACTTCATGTTGTCATTTGTAAACTTCTTGGAAGAATCATGGCAGAAAAGCCTGGAGCAAAGACCTTTTATGCAGTTGAGCTAAAAAAAAAAAAAAAACTACTAGTAACTGTTCACAGGAACAAAAATCAAACACATATGTCATCACTGTGTGGCACAACCTCTAATAATAACAATTTCACACAAGCATACCTACAGATGGGTGACAAATAAAAGGAAAAACTGAATAAATGAGTAGCAAAAACAAAAATAGATGGGTGAACTGCATAATGCAACTAAGCAATTAACATTGTATCATACTCTGTGGCATGTATAAAAATGCTGAGCAGGGCCACATTGAGTTTGGATCAAGATGGCAAAGAAATGGTAACTTCAGGTTCATTATTAGGGCGTGGATGGCAAGAGCTTTGGTCACAAAGACTGCTCAATTGGTTAGTGTTTCAATAGGAACAATGACTAAAGGGAGATCTCTGGAAAAATATCAGTAAATAGAAATTGAAATTAAGGTCTAAAGTGCAAATTCAATGAGTGTGATGTGACGTAAATAAAAAACATGAGAAGAACTGCTCCTCAGGGGGCTGAGAATGTCAGTGCAGAGTGCGATCAGACTGCGTAAACAGGAACTGTCCATCCACAGCTACAAAGATGGGGATATTATGGTAGAGATGCAGTGCATAAACCCCTAACAATCATAGACACTGGTCTACAGAAATGTGGACAAAAACTGGCTTAGTCAGATGAGCCATCCTTCACAATGTTCTCGTGGGAGAGTGCATGTGTAGTGTATGCCAAGAGAACAGCACAGGGCTGAATGATTGACCCCTACAAGCGGTCTGGTGGTTTTGTTATGCTGTGGGGGGCATTCTGCCAGCATGCTTCCCATTTGCCCCCTTAGAGGAAAGGGTCACTGCCAATCAACACAAAATTATTATGAATCATCAGCTTTAAGCAATGATAAAACATTTCTATCCTGATAGGCTTGGTCTCTTCCAGGATGACAACGCCCACACCCATAGGGCACGAGGGGTCACTGAATGGTTTGAAAAAGATGTAAATGATATGCTAATGCCCTCACAGTCACCAAATCTCAATCCAGTTAAACACTGTGGGAGATTTAGAACTGACATATTAGACTGCAATCTCCACCACCTTCATCAAAACACTAGCTGCAGGGATCTTTTAGAGCAGGGGTGTCCAGTCTTATCCGCAAAGGGCCGGTGTGGCTGCAGGTTTTCACTCCAAACAACTTACTTTTGCACAGACCACATTTTATGAATTAAGTGTGTTCTCTTAACTTATTTTCACCTCAAAATCAACAAAACATGCCATTTGACCTGGTGGATTTAGTGATTGTGGAGCTCTATGCAAACGACTGGAATGGGGTCCCCTGGATTTTTAAATGAATGCTGAGATTCTGAGTGTCGCACCATACTGCATTACTGAAAATAAGAAAGAAAATTGTGGTCCCACTACGGCCCACCGGGGACCACTGTTGTGTAGGTTCAAATAAAATCTATCAGCTGAAAATCTAACTATTTTCATGGTCGCTTAAGTCACTATTATTTGCTTGTTGGTGTTCTTTGGTTCCAAAATTCGAACATCCTCTGAGAGCAGATTTGGATGGTATTATTACCGTGTTCCCATTTGATAATAAAAATGGATGGAGTTTAGTTTATGTTCATTTGACATTAGGTGGTGATTCTCAAGTTTTAGAGTAGAAAGGAACAGAGAATAACTTTGCCATTGTTTCCAATTACAAAGTTGGATTAAGATTATAATATAGTAACAATTAACTGGAGGGAAATAGTGAAGGCAATGCCACAATAGTGGAAAAGACCGAGCCTGGCTGAGGAGTGTGAGATAGGAGCACCGCGGCAAACGCAGCTGTGAGAAGACGGCATTCGAAGCAACATGACAAGGCTGAAGGCCGAAGCCGGCACGAGTAGGCCCTATGGTGGGGCTGGGGCAAGGGGGCTTGGCAGCATTACCAGCACATTGCAGCTGGAGGCTGGTGGCAAGGCAATGCATTGTTGCAGAGCTGCAACATACATAAGCAGCAGCCTTGCTGGTGTCCACAGTGCGGTGGGTGGCAGAGAAAGCGAAGAGCGGCCGAGGAAGTGCTGCTGCCTCCGCCCACATTTATA
Organism: Piaractus mesopotamicus; assembly: GCA_023558415.1. Lineage (NCBI taxonomy): Eukaryota > Metazoa > Chordata > Actinopteri > Characiformes > Serrasalmidae > Piaractus > Piaractus mesopotamicus. Next base: position 12,198 of record JAILXH010273316.1, on the reverse strand, counting down.
AATATTCTTGAGTCAGACTTGGATATAGCTGCCTTGACTATGGCACCACTAAAAAGCTTTTTAGCATTACACAACTATGATTGTGCTGATAGGATCCCATTAGCTTTTTATTCATTCCGGTTATCAGCTTTAACCCTGGCGGCCTACTCAGATGAGATGCCGCCAAACTGTTAGGGTGCTGCTGACCACACCCTTTCTTACAGCCCACAGCTGCTGTGGTGTCTCTCTGAACTGAAGAAAGGACTGCACAGAATTATAAACACTGAGACAAAAGGAAACTCCATCTTCATAATAGGAAGATTTTGAAGTAGTCTGAGAGATTTTTCACAATAAGTTGGGAAACAAACATTTAACACAATCAACAAGCCAAGCAGGCAATCACACTACATAACTGTGGCGGTGAACACAGCTTAGTTTTAGTTTGAGTGTCAGGTTTTAACAGTTTCAGCCCCAGTGTAAAATATTAAAACTTTGAGTATTTTAAAATGTTTAGCAACATTTGAAGACAGAAATATAAGAGAACAGGGCTTAAATATCACTGATCAGACCTATCTGAGAACTGTCTGAACATGGTCCTAATGTCCTAATAAGCATGCATGATTGATTCCCTCAGTGTACAAAATACTCTCTTGTATTCAGTGGGTCCCATGTTGGCTGGTTACTCCAGCGTTGGCTGGCTGCTAACTCACGCTCTACAATTGCACTAATGCTAACTTCAATGGCAACAAAATGTTTGGTTTAACAATTAGTCTTCTGGAAATGCTCTTTTCTAGTTTGGTAATGTGCTCTTCTACACATTCAATGAGATCTTACACACCTTTTCACCAAATGTGCTACAACATATTGTAAAGTTTTCCCAGGCATAGTTACAGTTGCTAGGATCTGAAGGACCAACTGAGTGAATAAATGTACTACCCTGCCACCCTGAGGCAGACCAGTGCTGCATCTCTACTTAGTTAAGAATATCAAAGACAGAACCTCATTGTGGATGAAGCAGCTAAACAATGACCCCAAAATTGAGCCCAAAACACTGAAAAGCTGTTCTACCTCTGGATCAGATCTAAATGTAACAGTACAAGTGAAGTGGAGAGAAATGAATGAAAGGGGTTTTTCATATGCAGGTGGCAACACTGCTCTATAAAAACATCCTCCAGCTTTTATATGGTGATATTTTAAGGAAGATGAGGTTGATTTTCATTTTCTGCTGGATGTGTGTTCAGGAAATGTTGGCATGGCTGAAAGAACAGATGAGTAGTCTGTAGAGTAGTCTCAGTTTTGCTTGCTAGTCTAACTTTCGCTAGATTTCATACAGAGAGAGACTGTTGGGTTGGTTAGGGAACACAGTTTTGATAAAGTTGTGTGGGCGGGACAACCCACATCAGCTTTGTGATTGGACCACCCATTTGACATGGACAGAGGAGAATTTTGGCAAATCACATGGGCCATTTATTGAGCATTAGAAAATGAATCACAGAGCATACTTTGTAACAAGAAACTCTGGATTGTTGATAAATATTGATCAGTCAAGAACTTTACAGTTTAATAATAATAATAAACTTTTGAATAACCCAAAGTTTTCAACTGTTAAAATTCTTAACATTCAAAGCAAAAGAAACATATGAAAAAGGGCAGTACAAAAGAGAAGGCACTGAGGAAAAACAAGAATAGTTGTAAATGTAAAGAGGAAAAAGAAATATGCTGGTAAAATATGCACTGGTCAGTAGAAAAGTGTACCTTACGCAAATTTCACTGACAAAAACAAGTTAAGAAAATCTCTGATAGCTACTAATGCCTGACTCAAGCCTCAAATATCCTTTCTTTTCTTGGCCTGATGATTCCCAGACTGAACATCCTTTTCAGTAGACACTTGACTTCCCAACAAATAGGCCATTTTTTCTATAGCGAAAATTTGAAACTTTGGAGTAAAAGGGGACAAAAAACTTCTAAACATTTAATGTAAATTAATCTAACAACAGTTAATTACACAGTACTGTGCAAAGGTATTGCGATTAAAAGATACAGAGATAATGGGACTCCTGGCCTGCAAGACCTGCTAGACCACCTAAACTGTCCTCATCAGATAAACAGCCACTTTTTTAGCCTAGCAAGATAACTCTGCTTTCGTTCCACACCTTAATTCACTCTTAAAGAGCTTATAACCTGCTGTATGCATTACATTTACAGCATTTGGCAGACACTCTTATCCAGAGCAACTTTACAGTTGGATCATTTTACGCAGGTAGGCAAAGGCAGTGTTAGGAGTCTTGCCCAAGGACTTATATTGGTATAGTGTAGGGTGCTTACCCAGGTGGGGGATTGAACCCCAGTCTGTAGGAGGCAGAGGTGTTACCCGCTACACTATACCAGCCACTAACCATGAATGCATAAGAACACTTTGCCTGGTTGCCAAACATACACAGGTATGTGTTTATCTGTTGTTTACATGATAAACTACACATTTGTTGCTAAACGACCTGTAAACCCTAATCTGACCACAACTACATGTAAGAAGCACAAACAGGCGAGAGAAGAAGACACAACTAGAAAATCACAGCGTGTGCACTAGCCAATCACAGCGCAGAGGAGCGGGAACGCTAGCCAATCACAGCGCAGGAAGACATGGTCATGGTGAGACAGGCCAGAGGCAAACAAGAGTTTAAAATATCATGGCACTTAAAAGCTGCTGCTGCAGTGCTGGTGCTCTGTGCTTCAAGATGATTCGCTGTCACTGTCTGATTTTCACTTTATGGACACTTCTCCTCTCTGGATTCACTCAAGGTAAGTTTGGCAAGTTGGACTATGTTCAGGTTGTCTTGTGGAAGGTTGGCACTGCTGGCACGGTAGAGACCGTAGACTGGCACACAGAATACAAACACAAGCAGCATCATTATATTTTCAATAAGATGTTTTAATAAACATCTTATTGAAAATATAATAAACATAACAATTACTGATATTTTATTCAGTAATAACTTATACAGTGTAGACTGACATACTATAAGCTACTATAAGGTATCTTAGGGTGTTTTATTTCTTAAGGACAGCAAAACTGATTTAATAATAATAGATAAATACTGTAGTTTTTTTATGTACACCACTTCCTCTATAAGTTACATGTTAGTTACAAGATTTATTCAACACATTTCAAATATGAGGCATTCTGAATATTATTATTATTATTATAGCTGATACCTACAGTAGCACCACCATAATAGAATGATTTTAGACTTGTACCTGCATTAAAGCTGGTTTTATATTATTGAAAACAGTGATTCCTGACAATATATAATTGTACACTATATAATAATAGTAATAATAATAATAATAATAATAATAAGCACAATGTATGTGTGTAATTTATGTGTTGGCATGGTTTTATATTTGTTTTCTTTTTTCCATTATAGGTACAGTCATACGCAAATTGCATTTTTTTTTTGTTAACACTCTAAGTGAAAAGGCACAATTACTATTTATTATCTATTATTTGCTGAGTTTGATATATTGGGGGGAAAAACGTTTCCGTCAGACCACATTCATTTTCCACTGTTCAGCACCAGATCCTGAACACTCAGTCATGAGATAAAAAATTGAAGCAAGCTGGTTTAAACCAAGTTACAAAGAGTAAGTCTTTCTTTTCTACCTGTAGATAAAAATCTAAAGATTCAAGCAGAGCTGCCTAAAATGTGGCGCACAGGCCAAAGCTGACCTGTGGGGACGTTTGATTTGGTCCGTCAGAAGTTCCCCTAACCCCACCCCATCACCCAAAGAGAGAATAAACACATTTATATAACTTACTGGATTGCTGAATAATGAGTTGAAAGAATGTTTACACATTATTCTGTTAAAATGACTGTTTTACAGTGAAGCAGATTAATCCCCCAAGATAAATTGTTTGTAAGCACCTCTTTTACATGAACAAGATGTGATCTCTGTGAAGCTGATGAAGAGGTTAAAAATGTAAAAACATTTTTCCTTCTGGCTTTTGAGGAATCAAATAAATGGGCCTTATTCACCCACCATCCTGAAGAAGAAGTTTCTTCTTATAACACACTTACGCAGTTTTTACGAAGATTCTAACATTCACCAGTGTTTTCTTATTGGGATTTTTTTCTTAGTTAAGAACAGAATCTACACACACTAAAGAGCACAAAGGTGAGAGCAGTTCTGCAGTTTAAGAACACGTCATGAATCTTTTCTCAGGATCTTTCTCAAGAACAAACTTAACCATTGTGTGGTGTTCAGGTTTACCAAAAGAAAAAATGATGTGATTCATTATTATTTCACCTCAGATTCCTTGGCCTTTGCTCATTTTCTGTGAAGAACATATAAAATAACACATTTTCAGTGTCTTCACACTGAACACTGTGTGTGTGTGTGTGTGTGTGTGTGTGAGGGTGGACAACATGGACAGGCTACAGCTGCTAAAGGAGAACCCTACGCTGGCCACTTGTGATTTTTTAAACATCTGGTATTTTACATAAATTGTTATGGCTGTATTGATTTAACAAAACAATAATGTGGTGGGTCCATCAGACCACTGAGTAACAAACACATCAACACCACACAAGGGTTAAGAAAAAAACGTATTGGTGAATGAGGCCCAGTGTTACTTCCTTCAAGAATCTATGAATTTGCCTCTGTATCAGTATTTGTGTACAGGGGCGTTGGCTTGTTGGCATGTGATGATCCAGAGCTCAGCCCAGTTCACTGTAGAATTGTTTTCTAATATTATATGAACCTGTAAAATGTGCAGTTGCTACTTTTTTATTACATGAGAAATTACACATCAACAAAACAGTGTCAATATTTACCGGGTCTTATAAACAAAATCATTAAAACAAACCAAACAAATTAAGAGACCACTGTAACAGAAAGTGAAACAATGTGGAGACAATGCCATTTAGAAAGTCCTCTCCACACCACACCCCACCCCTTCACTCTCTCTCTCTCTCTCTCTCTCTCTCTCTCATCTACATGGCTCCTCTGTAATGTTCTACTGACAGAGGAGACTTTTATCTACAGTGGAGCTGAATGGTCATTCAGTAAAACTCTTCTCGCCTAATACCAAAAAAGAAACTATTGTAATCTCTAAAACAAAGCATCGCTTCTGTGTAACGTTGAGTCCTGATAAACATTGTTAAAGGTCTGCAGCCCAACATCGAGCTCAGGTCAGGCTGGTTTCCAAATGTGTTATTTTTTTTAATAAAAAAATGATTTCTAGTTTTAACTTAGAAAGGTAAGTAGCCTGGCTGCCTTTAGTGTTTAATTTTATTGTACTTCAAATAATGAGTTAAAAGAATGAAGCACACAATAGACCTCATTCACCAACCGTTCTTAAGAAGAAATTTCTGCCTAAAACCCACTTGTGCAGTTTTCACAAAGATTCTGATATTCATCATTGTTTTCTTATGAGATTTGTTTTTAGGTAAGAACATAATCTATACACACTAAAGAGCAGAAAGATGTGAACAGTTCTGTGGTGAACGAGGCCAAATATTCTATTAACCTATTATTGCATGTTCAGTGATGTTTTAAAACAGTTGGTTTAATTCCATTCTATTATTTACAGTGAGTTAAAATGATCACAGTGGAGTAGTTTTTCTGAGGCAGATTTGAGATTTCAGGCACTT
>JAILXH010273272.1:8093-19863 GCA_023558415.1 Piaractus mesopotamicus | reverse complement strand
TCAGGACCACTGTATCTGTTCTTGCGTTGTTTATATCTCAGTTTCATTTTTGAGTAAGATCACCATTTTGCACAAGAACGTAGTACTTTGCAGTGTTTTGTTTTGAGATAAAAATCTAAATCACACTGTTTTTCTGACCCAAACCAATCTGAGGGGCTTGTAATCAGAGCTTTGACATCTTGGCAATATAAATATTAATAACTGAATCGAATCTCGACCTCAGAATCATCGAAAATTGTATCAAACCCTTCGTCCATATTAGATTCGAGTGTGCAATTACAGCAGGGAAACATGAAGAGCAGGTCTCCTCCAGGACCAGGGATGGAAGCCACTGCTCTAAATCCTTTTCATGAAATAAGTGGGTGACTAGAACTGAAATTGGATGCCATGCCCTCTCAGTCTAAACACCTATCGTTCCACTCCCACACACCACCATTCTCCATGCTCCCTGCCGGCCACTGGCTGGGCTGCGCTGAACCGTCTCAGCTGGGGATCCGGGGACAGTGGTGGAGGCTGGATCCCAGCGAGCAGGAACAAACGCGGCCTGTGCTGCTGTGTTAGGGCCAGTCCACCTACGCCTGCTGCAGAGGTGGAGTGTGGTATGTGACTCTCCCAACGGCCCAGGAGCCTCACAGGCACGCTCTTATAGTCGCCTCTCGCAGATACAGCCACATATTTCTGCCATCCCCCACTGCCGCGCCCTGGGTCCTGTTTGAAGCACTATTTTGGCCATTTTGTAGTGGTATCTTTTGTAGTGGCATTTTGTAGTGGTGGCTTTTGTAGTGGTATTTTGTATTGGCGTCTGAAAACACAGTGGACAATAACCAGGGCACTCAATCCTGCAAAGCATAGCATACAAACTGTGCGCCCTAGCGGACCAGGAATATCCATAATGCTCTCTGTTGTCTGCAGCAGAGCATGACTATGGTCATATAATGTTAGTGTACGAAATTCTTTGCTTCAGCCGTAAATTCTGTTTCCTATAATTGTGTTCTAGATAGTGCTTCCACTTTTCTAGTATGGTGATTAGAGATAGTTTACGTTCCCTATAACAGTGTGCTATCAATAATCATTATGGAACAGTTTCTGTTCCAGTTGGTGCTGTTTTATGGACAGTACTGTGCAAAAGTCAGAGACCACCCTTAATTCATTTCATTTCCAGTCAAAAATGCCATTAAGTACAAGTTATTCATTTTTCAGGTGATATTTTTGAGGAACTTAGATTGCATAAGTGAGGAGAAAGACAAAGGAAAAGAAGTGAAAAACAGTTTCCAGAGTTTCCAGAGTTCAAAAGGACACCAACATTTTTTTGTGTTTGGGGTTACTTGAGAAGTGAGAAGTGGAAAATGCAAACAACGTCTAAGACTGAGCTTTGAATCTGTGGAAAAATATACCACTGAAAGCAAGTGGAAACTATAATAAAGGCAAAGGGTAGACACACTAAATACTGACGTATGTGATGTTATATTTTGTTGTTTGGGCTAAATATGTTTTCCTGACACTAAAGAGTTATTAAGGTGTACATTATGACCATCTGAACTGGAAATTTAAAAAATGAGCAGTGGTCTATCACTTTTGCACAGTACTGTAGTACACCTCATTTGCCTATCTAGACAGTGATTAGGGGGCCACCTGAACACAGCATTTTTCTCTTTCTTTCTTTCTCCTTTACGTTTTTCTTCTCACATCCCTTTTCTGCCCTTTCTTTCACACCCTCTTTCAGGTATGGCAGCGACTTTACCCAGAACCCTTGGGGAGTTGCAGCTCTACCGGATCCTACAGAGGGCCAACCTGCTGTGCTACTATGACGCCTTCATCCAGCAGGGTGGCGACGACGTGCAGCAGCTCTGCGAGGCCGGCGAGGATGAGTTCCTGGAGATCATGGCATTGGTGGGCATGGCCAGCAAGCCGCTGCATGTCCGGCGTCTACAGAAAGCTCTGCGTGACTGGGTCACCAACCCGGCCCTATTCAACCAGCCCCTGACCTCACTGCCTGTCTGCAGTATTCCTGTATACAAACTGCCCGAGGGCTCGCCCACACTGCTGCCTGGGAATGGAGCCCGCGGAGAGACACACGTCAAGGTGCTAATTTCATATATTATCCATTCTAACGATTTTGAAATAGTCTCAGGATTCTCTAAGCTTTTCATAGTCACTTTGTTTTAAAGCAACATTTGAGACAAAAGCCTTAATTTTGTCCATTTTAATCTGATTTTTGGCCAAACTGTTTGAATCACAAACGTTTACATGAAATATGTCTAAAGAAAGATTTCACTGATTTATTGAAGGTGCCCAAGTGTGTAGCTGCAGCCCTCGTGGACCCCGGAAAGGGCGAGGCGGGTAACGGGAGCTCCTCAGCCACTGCTTCACCCCTACAGAGCGGGACAGAGCCACGCTTCTGGGCTGGACATGGGACAGAAAGCGAGCACAGCCTCTCTCCCGCTGACCTAGGCTCACCCTCATCCCCCCGGGACGGTCTGGAGGCACTGGATGCAGCCGCTGTCCAGTCGGTCACCGAATGCGTGGAGAGAATGGCACAGGCTCTGGCTAAGAGTGACCTGACAGAGGTCAAAGAGCAGCTGAAGGGCAACAAGAAGCTGGCAAAGATGATCAGCCACATCTTCGACATGAGCGAAGAGGATCCACACAGGGAGGAGGAGATCCGCAAGTACAGCGCCATCTACGGACGCTTCGACTCCAAGAGAAAGGACGGCAAACATCTCACGCTGCATGAGGTTGTACAAGGATTTGTGTTAAATGAGCCAGTGTGGTGCTTTAGGATCATGTTTAAGTGCATGTTCAGTTTTTTCATAAATGACATATTAGTTTCGTAGCTTTTGTTACTGAAGAATTCATGGTAGTTACTGAATAATAAGCCTAGGGTTCATGGGGTTAAAGGGAATTTGGTTTTAACCCTTTAAATTCTGAGTGACCTATACTTGAACTCTTTCCGAACTGCATAAATAATGTATTTATGTCATAGATATAGAATAATTAATAGTCTTAAAGGGCCCATATCATGGAAACCCCAATTTTCCTCACTTTGGTTAAATAAAAGAGTTTGATGTAGTATGAAAACATTGTTAAAGCTTCAAAATGTTCACATATTTTTTAATAAATTTGTTTATGATGTCATGAAAACCAACACGTTTGCAAATATCGACCTAGTCAGCCTACAGCAGTTTAGCTCTGCCCATTCACAGTGAAATTATAGTGTTTCAGTCTGGACTGCTTTTTGAATGATGCAACAATACAATGTGGTTTTGAGCATGCAGAAAACTGCTATACCACAGTAACAGCTGACCAGTCAATATTGAGGATGCCATGGAAGAAAAGCTAGTTTTAGCAAAATTATTTTAATTCTTGCTGTAAACTCTGCTTTTATTTGTGCATTTTGTTTTAGAAATATTATCTAGATTTGTTATTTATTATTATCAATGACAGAAATGTTTTGAAATGTTTATCATTTGTCTCCATTTTCGTTTTCTCAAGTCAAATGAAGCGCGTTTTTTTTAAGCACAAGATACAGCTCACCTTTTAAAAGGGCATTCGTAATGCAACTATTGCTTTCTGTACGCGTTGTTGTGTTCGCATTTGTTGTTATAGTGTGATTATAAATAGTTTCTAACGTGTGCCCACAGCTGACGGTAAACGAGGCTGCAGCCCAGCTGTGTATGAAGGACGTGGCGTTGCTGACACGCAGAGACGAGTTATTTGGACTTGCTCGGCAGGTCTCTAGAGAGGTCACCTACAAATACACCTACAGAACCAGCAAGTAAGGGCTTCCTCTGGCATTCCTACAGGTTTTATAAAAGCAGTGTAGCGTGAAGAACATCTTCAACTGAATACAGACAGCGTTTAATGTGATTCCCGCTCCATAGAGGCTGTCGTGCATGCACATTGTTGGGTGTGGAATCCATGGCTAAATCCATGAATGGAGACTTGTCCTGGGTGACTCTAGGACTAACGCAAGCACCGTCATGTCATCATGTTCATCCTGTTCACTTTTTCCCCTTATCGAGACACAAATCTCTGACGCAATACTAACCTTCATTAAATCGCTCTAACATCAAGTTTTACTGCCTTTTAGACCTGTCTGAGAGGAATTAGGGCTTGTATTTCTATTAGTCTCTTTGGAGGTGAATAACACTTTGGGCCTGTTTACTGGATGTGGATTAAGCCTAGTCTTGGATTAAGTTGCAATGCCAGTAGTGATTCACTATTGAAAGCCCTTAGTTTGGGCTCCTGAGAGACGCAGCTATCTAAACATTGGCCCTATCATCAGGAGTTCGATCCCCAGCAATGCTGCATTCATCCGTGGCTGGGAGTCTAAGGCTGAAGCTAAGTGCTAAATTGCACCAAATTATACATATGGGAGTTCTTTGATTGGTCAGGAATTTGGTGGCTCTATTACTTTCACGTTGGCCCCCGTTAGTGGCAAAAACGACTATTTTCTTTAGATATATTTTATAACGTTCATTAACCAGTCATGGTACAAAATCCAGATCTGTTTCTCAAGTGTTGCTAAATGGTATAATTAGAATGCTTGAAGGTTGTAGGTCTCCAATTATTAGCAGCAACTCATGCTTCGAGAATGATACGAGCTAAAATGGGCAGGTTATGCAGACAGTAGAAGAAAAGAAAAGCATGCTCTGATGTTGAATTCCCTCGTAAATTGAATACTATCGTGAAATTGGAATTGGACTGACACCCAGGATTTTGTGTAGGACCATGATTTTGTTGACTGTGTGGGCAGAGTGTTCACACCTGTCAAAAAAGACCAAATTAAAGATCTGCAACAAACAAGGTAGATGTCAAGGCAGCCTAAGAGAACATAATTTGAATTCAGACAGAAAACCGGCTTTGGTCTGAAATGACATTTTAGTTGGTTGGATTAGTTCTAAAACAAAATATTTCAGTTTTGAAATAGTGTTATATGTTAACAGACCCCTTTCTATAATGAGCGATCCAAAAAAGCAGAGACATTCGAGGCTGTTCAGATCTAACAGTTAAAGTAGGCTATTTCAGACACTGTGACAGGTGACAGGATTTCAGCTGACCTAGATAGAAATGCTGACGTGGAGAAAAGTACAGTATGTCAGTGTTTTTAAATCTTTGTTTAGTTATGTGTTCTCATAGTTAATGCAGTTGTTACTAAATAGAAAGCCAGATCCATGTTCTATTGCAACTTTTACCACCAGTGGAATAATGTTGATATACTAACACAAATCTTGTTCATACACACACACATATATACATATACATATATATATATATATACTTACACTGTAAGACAATGGAACCAGATGTTTTTCCAACTCATTTTGGGCCGTTTCTTTTGGTCCATTCTTCATGATATTTATGCACAATGTAAAGGGCAAAAAACTGTAAAACAACAAAAATAGAGATACAAGGTTTTGTTTCAACAAGTCTAAAACTGCTTGGAATTAACTCACATTAAACTACCATAAAAGTAAATAACATTTTTGCCCTTTCCTATAAAAATACCATTTTGGAGATGCTTGTTATTCTTTGGACAGCGACAATATATATCTACATTTAGCCTCGTATTGGGCTCATCGGGTCAGGTAATGATGGTTTTGAACATTGTTAGTGGTTGTAGACAGTTAATTGCTTTGTCCATGTTCTTTATTTATAGGAATCATTGTATCTATTCACATACTGTTGTGAATCACTTTAGATAAGAGCGTCTGCATGAAGTAATAATGTAACTTTTCGGTTTGTGTTAATTGTATTTGGCCCAGAAATTCAATATCAGTGCAGCTCTAGTCTCAGGGGAAGCATGTGCTAGCCTTCACACTCCCAGCTTGGTAGCACTGTGTGACAGGGGAGACAGCTAGCGGGTGGAATCTGCAGTGACTACAGTTGGGAAAGAAATTTGGGTAAAAAAACAAAAAAGAAAACCCTTTGTCTAGACTTAGGCTTGAATTTCGACCTTTTTTGCGCTCTACATGCTCTAATCAGTCCTGGTGTTCAGGCTCAAATAGTAGTCTGTGAAACAGCTAATGCTAAGCTGGTAGAAGAGCAGGGTATTTAAAGGCCCTCTGCTTACATGCTTGTGTGCTTTGGTGTGTGGGTAGTGTATTGAATGCACTTTGTTAGATCTCAGATATTCAGGCTTAATCTGAGAAAGCCATGTCCAGGTGCTTCCTGCACTGCACAGCTGGCATACCGGAGGACGGAAAATTCCACTTCGGTGTTGCATAATTTTTGTCCTCAGGTTTCAGAGGTTCGCTCACACCTTTCAAATTGCGTCAGAGACACTTGACGGCTAATTGTGCTCCGGAAGGAGCGTAGTCTTATGACCTAAACCAAATCATGCATGTAGAAGTATTTGGATATGACATTCCTGAAAGCATTTTTTTTTTGGTTAATGAGTCAGGTCGCATCCGATCTAAATCCTTCTACTGTGAGCAACGTCAACAATCACACATGACTTCTTCACAGGGCCTGAGCAGGTGAAGAGCAGTTTATCTGGATCCGTTTAACTCTCGGGAACCTGTGTGTGGGTCCACATTCCAATTCCTCTCATGACTACATAACTTACATATGATTTTCTTAATAAGCTTAGGAGTCACAGAGTTCATTTTGATATTGAGTTGCATTTAAATGAGCTATTTTTAAACAGATATTGATCATTTTTTCTCTTTTCTCTCAGATCCCGGTGTGGGGACAGAGACGAACCTTCTCCAAAGAGGATTAAAACAGAGGTGAGTTAAGCTGCCTCGTCTTTGTCATGCGCCGGATCTGGGTTTGCATCTGTGTGGAATCTTGCAGTAAGAGTGCTGATCTTGGATTGAGGAACTTCACTGGAAACCCCAGTCATCCCTCAGAATGAATCAGACACTTGAGTTGCTCTGTTTCTGAGAATGAAAGGGTTGATTCAAGAGCTGGAATAAACTGTATTTAGAAGTCTTTTCTCTGCCATCATCTAAATAATGAACATCCAGTGAAGGCTGCTCAAATCCAGACGGGGTTTACGCAGCATTACGTTAGTCGGTCGGTTTCTAATGTGCAGTGAGGTACAGTGCTACCCCCCCACGCTGCTAACCCCTCACACCAGAAGGCAGGGAGCTTGTCGTAGGAGGCAGGATTGACATTGGGTGGGGCAATGTGGCTTTTGTTTGCATAGCTGCCTGTCAGCGTCCTGAACTGCGTGGGAGGTGTTCGCAAGGATTGGGGGGGGGGGTGGAGTGGTTCCCTTAGGATTGCGTGTCATGATGTGGAGAAAAGGTTAAGCTTTAGAAGTGTAGAGCGGAGAGTGGGAAAGTTTTGCATTCCTCCAATCACACCTTAAAGCCCCGCTTACCCAGCCCATGTGTCCTCCTGGATAAGGCAGCGTGTGTTTGAGAGCGTTATCTGTTCCGTTGCTCTGTATCTGCCGCCGTGTGCTGAACAGGCCTTTGTGCTCGTGGCAGCTGTCCATTCATTGCTCCCGGATGACACGTTTGGCCGTTATCCGAGCTTCAGATCTTCTAGAAAGTTCCATCATTCCCCTCTGCAACCATGTAGGCTTGGGTTGGGCGTCCGGACAGGCCGCTTTTGCCTTTCGCCTCGTTTCAAAACTGGTGCATTCGATGCTGGCACATGACCAGCTGAGAAAGTCAATGGTTTTTGAGAGAATTTCCCATAATAAGGTCCGTCTTCATAGAGTAATATGATATGCTGGCATGCTAACATGCCCAAAAGTGAGTCATAAAGGTAGTCGGGTAAGAAGAGAAAGGAAGTAAAGTGTGGTTCCTTACAGTTTAAAGGGTTAAAAACAAGGCACTGCAATGATCTTTAGCATGCTAAAGCGCTGTGCTAATGCATTTGACCCCTTAAACTGCAGCCGTGTTGTTCAGTTCACTTCAGTTCATCTGGGAATTTCACAAACTTTTCAAAAAATTTCAGCCTAGTTCAATTGTTGAGATGTAAATAGTCATAAACGAAGTGGTTTGATGTAAAATGGTGCAGTTTTTTTTCAGTGATGATAGGAACCATGCATTGTGATGTCCACAGTGCAAATACAGCCATTTTATTCACTATCCAGAACCTCCAGTGAACCTACACGTCTTATATTCAATGCTGAGAATGATCAAATAATGGTAAAAACTTTGCGGATTATTTTGCCTCAGGCATCAGGCAGCATATTCATAACCATTTCATGTAAAAGCTTTCTGTGGAGGCGCTTTTAGTGGCACTAAACACTTTAGACATTTGGTTCCACTGTAAAGAAAGTGCAAGCAAATTTCTGTACAATGCACTATTTCACATCAAACCACTCTGAGTGACTTTGTTTACATGTTAACGATTTAATTATGCAGAATGTTATTGGAATTCCTCTTTAAAACGTACTACTCAGTACCTATTATGAATTATTCAGTAACTACTCTGAAACTTATATGTAAGTTATATGGTTATGAGCATGAGGATTGAAAGTGTGAGTCCATTTACAGATCCCATAAGAGTTAAAGGGGTTAATGCATCTTTTGGAGCACAAATTTGATTGCATACACTCTGGTAGCTGTCAGTCATCATTAGCAGTCTTAGAATTTTTGAGTCTTTCCAGGCTTTGAGCAGTGTATAGTGCAGTTCAGGAGTCACCGTTTTCCCCTAATTTGCATGGTTACTCACTTTCATAACCCGGGGTTTACTGTCTCCTCTCATGACGTCGCACAACGAAAAGTACGGCGGGGCAGAATAATTACACATTACACAATTAAGAAGCGCAGAATTAAGTGGCGAAATGTGCGACAGCCTTTTGTAATTTTTGCGCTGCAGTAATTTTGCACCGCAGAACATTGGCGTGGATTTTCCATCAGAGCTTCTTTGCAGTGTTTTTACAGTTGATGGTGTTGTGTCTCAAATGAACAGCCCTCCCCCTCCTGTCCCTGTCTGGCCTCGGCGCTACCCACACTACCCGCCCAGCCACACCAGTGAGAATAAGCCACTCGCCCACACGCATACACAGGCAAGGTCCAAATGAGCTCAGTCGCGCGCCTACCCTTCAGTCTTGAGGTAGATGTGACATCATTACGTAGGCGCACTTGGAATCACCCACGCCCATGCATTTGCGCAGATAGCACGACGTAGAAAAAAAACTGGGTTGAACCTGACTGTACATGCAGGCACACAGACGCACTCACACACCTTTGTTAGGTAGGTGAGGGGTGTCTGTTTTGTCATGCAGAGTTAGCAAGAGAAGGGGGGGAAACCCTGTTTGTGATATGAGAAGCAATGTACTGACCCTGAAACCCAACCTATGAAAGTTACCAGAAGTTGAGTAAAATGAAATTCTGTAATGCTACTGTAATACAAATGTAAGTCTATAGTGCTGCTTTTGTAATAATAGTAAACAAAATTGGTACCACTTTACAATCAGACAGCCTTTATGAATGGTTTAAAATCTGTTTTTATGGCTATTAATTAGGTCATAAACACTAGTATATACTCGTATTTCCAAGTGCTCGATATGCAGTTTTTTTAAATCATGTAAAAAAAGTGCTTTGTTTTTATGCCTAAAAACAGACACTGACAAATGGCAAATTTTTAGTACTACCTTACAACATTACCTTTACAAAACGCTTACGAATGCTTTAAATTTAGTTTATTAATGTTTATTAATTAAGTTTAAACACACTGTAAAAATCATTAAGCAGTTAAAACATAAATAAAGGGCAACAGTGACTTGTTGCTTGCGGAATAGTGAGCCCGCATTCCTCTACACTGTAACACAGATACTAACATTCATACCCACCACATTGGGGGCCTTGCTGTAAAGTGTAAAACACATATACTATTTAATGAGATTTATGTACTTAATTCAAATTCACAACAAACATCTATATGTATGTTGCTTGCCAAACAGTGAGCCCACGTTCTTCTATACTGTAACACAGCTACTAACACTTATAAGCACCACATTGGGGGCCTTATTGTAAAGTGTAAAACACATTACTATTTAGTGAGATATGCTTACTTAATTCAAATTCACAGAAAACATCTATATGTATAATAGATAGTGTGCAAAAAAGGTCAAGATAAACAATGTTGGTAAGACTTAGAATGTGAAATTAGTCATTTCATATCATTTGTTGGTACAAATCTTGGCAAAATGGTAACTTTGCAGACAGTCTTAACTTTGAATGGATGAAAATGGAAAAATATTTATTTGCAAGTCATTTTGGAGCATTTCCATTAGTCGATTCATCATGAATTTGTGACGAATCATAAGGCGTACTGGCATTTTCAAATTCTGTAAACAAATAAAAAACAACAAAAATAGACACACAGGGTTTTTTTTCAGACAGTGACAATATGTTAATGTAGGCCAAATTATCATTTCTGACTAATAGGATATCCTGTTGGTGGTTAAATGGTAGTAACTTATTAACAAATATCTGATAAAGCTGAAAGGTATTAACACTAACAACGTGAGATAAGCAACCAGCAAGATCTGACCTTTAACAGTATAGATGAGTGTGGGCTCACTATTTGGCAAGCAACAGGTCACTAGTGCCCTTTTTGTATGTGTTATAACTGCTTATTTATCATTTTAAAGTGTTGATGATGTAATGAATAATCATTAATGATCTCATTTTGAATCATATACAAGTCTTTTGTAAAGGTAGTCTTGCTGTAGCACTAAGTGCTACCACTGATTCAATAACGGTGTTATGACAGTGCTGTAATGCATGACACAGCTGTTAGAAAAGCACCATTTTCAGCACTAAATATATAAATTGTCAGTCTATTTTTTAAAGTATGAAAGCAAGCATTGTGTCACCGCTTTTCATGTTCTGAAAAGCTGATTCAAAATGATATCAAGCGCTTGAAAATACTAGTATATGTAATCCCCGTGGTTGGCATGCTGGCATCAGATCAGACAGATTCCTTTTGGTTGAAGTTCCCCTGTAGTATGTATTACTGTTTCATATTAATTGTAATTCGCTGGGTTTTGTTTAAAGATGATGTGATGGGTTACATGTTTCATCACATTAACAAAAGCTTTGTACTAAAGTTCTCTTTAAAAAACTATTTAAAAAGCTGTGTGAGAGATCAAAGGGACTAAACTTGGAAAAGAGCTTTAAGGACTTGGCACGTGAACAAGTGAGACTCTTCTTCAGGAGCTGGGGGTTTTATCGAAGCACCAGTATAAGTGTCACAGCTGCTGAAAGCCTCGGTTCTTAGGCGTGATAACACATGTCAGGTCTCAAACCCTTTTGTGATGAGTCTATCGTAACACTATCAAAGCCCAACAGAACTTCAGTATCCACCACGCCCTGCATTTGCAGTCACATGATATTTAGCAGCATCTCAGTCGGGTTGTTTAGATGTTTAGAAACACCTTTTTTTTTTTTAACGCTGTGGAAAAACCAGAGTTGTGTTGTGTTGTGAGGTGTGGCTAAATGACCTCATCGTTGCCGCATGAACAGGGGTGAATCTGCGTCAGAAGACATAGTTATGAGTTAACCCCTTAACCCCTTAGAAGGCCAGGTCCCAATGGCGGGCTTAATTAGTTTAATTACACACTTCTATAACCTAACAATAGCTCAACTAGTTTGTATTGGACTCCCTGTAGTTAATAAGTGAATAATAAGCCTTACTATGTAATAAGCCTGAGATTTTATCAGGTTAAACTGCAGACGTACTGTTCAGTTATTAATATTAAAGAAATTTGAAACCTTCCATCAAAAACTGATTTTATGTAACTTTTCGCATCATATACTGCACCAAATCCCATCAAGCATTAATGTTAATTATGCTC
>JAILXH010273264.1:0-16664 GCA_023558415.1 Piaractus mesopotamicus | reverse complement strand
GAGAGAGAGAGAGAGAGGAGAAAGAGCGAGAGAGAGACAGAGAGAGAGAGAAACAAAGAGAGAGAATGCGAAAAAAGAGAAAGATAGACATAGAAAGACAGGAGAGAGAGAAGCAGAGAGAGAAACTGAGAGGAGAAAAAGAGAGGACAGAAAAAAGAAAGAGAACAGAGAGGGAGAGATTAGTAAGAGTGAAGAGAGAGAGAAAGAATGATAAATATACAGAGAGAGATGAAAAAAGAGGACAGAGGCAGAGAGAGAAAAACAGACAAAAACAGAGAAAGGACAGAAAAAGAATGAAAGAGAGGAGAGAAAGAGAAAAACAGAGAGACAGAGAAAAAGAGGAGAAAGGACAGAAAGAGAGAGAAAGAAATGAGAAGAAAATTAGAGAGAGAGAAGAGAGAGACAGAATGAGAAATAAACAGAGAGATGAAAAAGAGAGACAGAAAGTGATGAGAGAGAGAGAGAGAGAGAGAGAGAGAGACAGAGAGAGACAGACTCACATGGACAGTACTTTGACGTCAGTGATTTCTTGCCGCAGTTCTCTGCAGGTGGTGGAGTTGTACTTTAGGCGTCCATCAGAACCGTCCAGATACCTGCCAGACACACACGGTCATACAGCAGCTAAACTAGACTAAACTAAACCCTGATCACACACACACTCACACACAGGAGCTGACTGTCAGACTGAGATGGCAGACGTGTCTCAAAGCGAAGGCTGTCACAGCTCACTGACGGACGCGATGCTACGAATTTAAATCTTAGATTTAAAAACACTTACATTTTACATCTCATTACAAAAAACATTTGCTAAAAAACTCCCACTACTTAAGTCACAGTTCTGCACATTTTAATACACAAAGACTGTTTATTTGCAGAATTTAAAGCTACACTATGTCAGTTTTGGGGATTTGGACATTCAGACCCCTTCCCTGAGCAGATGAATCTGACAATCGTGAGTGCATTATAAGAGTATTCTAAGAGAACTTCTGTTTGCACCTGTACATTTGGCATTAATATGTAAAGACATACGATGTGGTCTGAACCATTCCCGTAAAATCTAACCTGATGCCTCTGATTTTAAAATGTGTCCTGTGCAAAAGTCATGGCAGAGTTTTTCCATAAATAGAAATTGTGCACAAAAATAGCGTATTGTTTGCTCTCCAGAGAGGATGTGTTAATTACTTATTTTCACTTGGAAAATTAACAAAAGTTTTGAGCCCCTGAAGGGTCACGGTGTGTAGTATCAGGTGCATACAACATAGTATCTGGTGCACATCTGATAGTATTGGGTGCTCACCACATAGCGTCTGGTGCTCACCTGTTAGTATCTGGTGCGCACAACACAGATTCTGGTGCTCACTTGCTAGTATCTGGTGCTCACCTGTTAGTATCTGGTGCACAACTGAAAGTATCTGGTGCACATCTGAAAGTATTGGGTGCTCATCAAATAGCATCTGGTGCGCACCACATAGATTCTGGTGCTCACCTGGTAGTATCTGGTGCTCTCCTGATAGTATTTGGTGTGCACCTGATAGTATCAGTGCTCACCACATAGTATCTGTTGCACTCCTGATAGTATTGGGTGCTCACTACACAGTATTTTGTGCTCACCACATAGATTCTGGCGCTCACTTGTTAGTATGTGGTGTGCACCTGATATCAGTGCTCACCAAATAGTATCTATTGCACCCCTGACAGTATTGGGTGCCATCTGATAGTATCTGGTGCGCACTAGATACTATTAGACAGCACCCAGTACACCATATCCCTTCAGGGTTCTGTACAAAACATGTAATTTGACTGAGGATCAAAATTCAAAATTTGCATAAAACTGTAAATAATAAAAAAAAATGCTGTCATGCTTGTCCTGAGGGGCCTCCTGGGCAGGTGTGGGGGCTCTACGCGTAGTCTGTGTATCAGAAGAATCAGCACTGACAAAACGGGACGGCCTTCAGTGACGTAATGGCTGAAAAACGCAGCCCTCCTCAGCAGCATGCTTGGCTTTGAGACACGGCTACAGTCAGTATTCTTCCTGCCTGCTGGGTTCGTACGTCTCTCTTCTTCTTTTGCAGCATCACGCACACACGCACACACACACACACACCTTTCCTGCTGAACTAAATTAGTTCAAATGAGTTGAAACTATTCAACGTGTTTCAGGAGAAGCAGGGTTCAGAGGGTCCCATCACATCAATGATGACAGAGACGCAGCACGGAGACACAGAGATGTGCGTGTTGTTTATGTGAGCGTCCGCCTCGACTGTGAAACAAAAACACAGCGGTGCTTTTCGGCAGGGCCGTTTCTCGCAACAAGCGATATGAGCGCTTGCTTAGGGCCCCAGAGCTACAAGAGACCCCTGTTAGTGTTGTTTTTTATTTTGCTTTTTATTTTATTATGTGTCACTCTTCTCTGTGAAAACTGAATTTTAAAAGGCCCATATCCTACAACCTTCTTGGATGTAATTTTCCCCACCTCAAGGTGCACTTAAGACATTTATGTTGGTTTATGTTTCTCCACAAAACTATTTTCCAGCCTCTGTTTATCCCTTAAAGTTGAAGCTGTTTCTGTTACTGTGCTTTTAAGAGCACTATGTGTAAATTATCTTTATGTTCTGATCGGCTGCACCTTATTGTGCCTTGTTAAACTAGGCTAAAGGTCTGGGCTAAAACACTCCTTATAACTTCAATGTTAATAAGTGGGGCTAAACAGGCATTTACATATGTAAATGAGTTTGTTTTTGTGATATCATAAAAGCGATTAATTCAAAATGCAGCTTAGTTTCCATAGGTGTACTTTATGCACTGGGGAGTGAAAGGGACATTTTGAATAGCGTTTACATTCTACATTCAACTTCTATGTAGACAGTTTGTTTTTCTTGATATGGGCCCTTTAAATGGCACAATAAGAACACCATTTAAATACATTTATGTTATTAGTATGTATTCTGTTTTAATTACTATTTATTTATATATTTCTTCAGCATATAGTTAAGTAATTAAGTCTTAATTTTTTTATTCTTGTGTTCAAAATAATATGATTCAAATGGTGCCCCAAAATGCTCAGAAACAGCCCTGCTTTTTGAAATAAGCAGCATTTAGCATGTGGATAAGAAAACAGCAGGACATGGAGGTCTGCCTGAACAGCAACATGCTGTAAACTGTCAAAGCCCAAATCTAACTCTCTCTACCTCTTTCTCTCTCTCTCTCTCTGTCTCAGGAAATCTATGAGAGTTTAAGTGCCTTCTGTTTCAGGTTTAATTAGCTTTAAATAGACAGTAATGGACGTTGGCTCTGCTTCACTGTAGTGCCTCCGGCCACTCGCTGCCCATTAGTCTAGAGCCAAAATGGCTGCTAACCGCATTAAGTCCAGAGCTAAAATGGCAGCTGCCTTTACGTTGCTCTGGAGCCAAGATACCATCTAGCTTATAGGCTATGAAATTTAATTTTATATGAGCAGCTATAAAGAACCTGCAGTTAAAATTCGCTTATCCAGAAAGTCTGGCTTTGTTAGCAGTGATCATTATTCTTCTTTTGGCATGGCTAGCGGGAGCCCAAACAAAGTGTAATGTTAGGCAGTGGGCAGTTAGGCAGCTCACTAGTTAGTTGGCACATACTCTGTATGTTTTGTTACTATAAATCTTTGAAAATTACATTTTTAAAGAAAAATAGAGGGAGTGGCAGGCCAAATGAAACCTTGCATCAAATCCTTGCAGGCCAAGTTTGATCCCTCTTTAGGAAACCCTACTAGAATAGCTACCCAATTGCGTTTCTGAAGGCACTTAATGCAGCTGGAACCAATGTGGTTGACACCATGAAATCAAACACTACGGCAGACATGAGAGTGAGACGAATGCAAAAACTAAAAGGAAGGTGCTTAAGCAGAAAAGAATCAGAAGCACAAAACACGAAGAGCGATTCCATACATCTCTGACTGGAGTGAAGTCATCAACATATGACTGTGCTGTAGCCTAGAGTGGTGCACACTGAGTAATCAGAAGCGTTCTGGACATGTGGCCGCAACCCTTTGGCAGAGGCGTGACACGCATTTGTTTACCACAGAGCAAAAGAAACAAAACAAAAAAACAAAACAGCAACAAGATCCCAGTCAAAGACAGGATGACGATGCAGGACAGAAGACTGGAGTTAGGCAGAAGTGTCAATAACACACACATGACACACGCTCACACACACGTGCGCTGTGTTCCTGACCCCACACACACACAGGTGCACGTTGGCCGGGGTTCGGAGATGAGCAGCAAGGGCTGATGGGAGACAGGTACAGGAAGCGAGAGCACGGAGAGGAACAGAGCGAGGACTCGCAGCGTCACCACCGGGTTGAGGTGAGGGTGATGCAGGGGTGACTGATGGAGCCAGAAATCCAAAGGGTAGGGAGTGGTGGGGGGGGGAGGGGGGGTGAGGGGTTCACACAGCATGCACAAGCAGACCAGGAGTGCTCCAAGCACTGAGGACAGTGGACGAATGCACCCTCTCAGACCGGATGGAAAAGGAACAGACATCATTCCCAGAAATGGGGAAAGGGTGAGGGGGAAAGGTTTGGCAAGAAAGAGAAACTGACTGGAGATGCCATCATCGTCAATGGCCTACCTTCTCTTTTCTTTTTTTTTCTTCTTAATATCGGCTAGGCAGGGTGCGATAACTACGGAGATCTCTGAGTGCTGAAAATTCTGACGGACGCATCTGTCAACATGCAGACAGGTGGGTTAGCGTCATAGGCAGCTGTTAAAGAATGGGTTTAAAATAAACCATTAGCCCCTTTAGGCTTTCCTTTTGCTCTGAAAATCTACCTTCTCACCCCGACAACTCCACCTTGGCCTGGACAACCCCTCTGAATATTCTAAGAAATGAAACCCAATTAGTTTCCCCGTCTCTGATTGGCCGTTAGTAAACTGGCTAATTACCACTGTAGCTCTTTTCTGATTGGCACTGATGTTAATCAAGTCCAAAACATGCATGGAGGGGCATTCATGTTTGTTCACGTTCACTCTCTCTTTCTTTCTCTCGGTTGTTGCTGTTGGTGTGGTCAAGCTGTTTCAGTGCTGTATTGTACCTTTTCCTCCCATTTCTGGCTGGCTTCATCCCTCCATCATCGGGGTAACTAACGAGGCCGCTCCAGTTGCCCACCTCCTCTCCTTTGAGGCGGGTAAACTGTTGCCCACTAGTGAGAAAATGAGGCAGTGCGTTTAGGGTTTGAAATTTGCATTCAAAGCAGCAAAAAAAAAGGAATCAAACAGACACACACATTAAAAAAATAGATCTTTGTGAGGAAATCACAGGTGAATTGGTTAAACAGCAATCTCACTCAGATTTTCAATGTTTCAATGTTCCCTCAAGGAGTCTGCACATAGGGCATTAATAGCTTTCAGTGCAAGTGAGGGAGATGGCTGAAGAGACATTAGCCCGAAGAGGACTGTCAAACTGAGTCTCTCTTACACGAGTCATAATGAGGGACAAAATCTCAGCAGATACACTGCATGTCCAAAAGTTTGTAGGTTCCCACTCACCCAGCATTTCTTCTGAAATCAAGGATATTAACCCCTTAAAATCCCAGTCTTGTTACTTACTTAGGCTTATTAATCAGTAACTACAATAGAAGTGTGTAATAAATCTTTGGGCCCACTGGCAAAACCCGACCTTTAAAGGGGTTATTGGAAAGTCTGTCCCCCTTTGCTGCAGTAACAGCCTCTATTTATCTTGGAACATTTCTGTGAGCATTTAATTGCATTCAGCCACAAGAGCATTGGTGAGGGCAGTTACTGATGTTGGATGATCAGTTCTGGATCACTCCAACTCATACCAGAGATATTGGATGGAGCTCCATCACTCCAGAGAACGCAGTTCCACTGCTCCACGGCCCAAATACACCAGGGTATTTCTACTACTTTGGCCCACACTTGGCATTGGGATGGTGACCTTAGGCTCATGTGCAGCTACTCAAGAGCGTTCCATTCAATTGGTCAGCGCAACTGAACACCTGTGTCAGCAATGGGAGCACCTTAGTAGCTGAATTCACTCATTAGAAGTGGTGTCTGGATAGTTTTGGACACATATTGTACCAAGACATTCAGATCATCAGTGAGCAGTTAATCCCATTTGCACAGGTCTCATGTTGAGGTGATGTGTCAGAGTTCTGTTTTTGAATGAATGTCCTAAGGTCTAGCCTCTGAAGTTTAGCTGGGCTATTTGGAGACATAACCACAAATCTGTAATAACGTTTACCGGCTTAGTATGCAGGGAACATATCTTTCAATACACATATTTTGCTTATTTGGATAAACACACTGCATATAAACTGGATTACAAAGCCATTTTAATTGTTTAGTTTTAGAGAACAGCCACTTTGGCTTAGGCATCAGCATTGTCTATATGTATATGGATCCAAACACACATCTAATAAGGATTGCTTATTAGATGTGTGTTTGGATCCATGCGGTCTGGATTAGTGTGCTAGCGTAATCTCAGTTAGAGACTGGGCATATTTTCTGTTAGAGCGGAGGCATAATCTCAGATTAGGGCTGGGCATTTTTAGGGTTAGTGCATGGGCACGCAACACTTAAACTGTGGTCTTCTGGCACAGATTACAAATCTGAATAATGCCTTTTTAAACCACACATACGCACTGCTCCTCCCTAATGGAGAGTGTGTGAGAGCATACCTATTATACTTAGTATCCGTGATCATGGCGATGTATCCCGGGCTCAAGCACCAACAGTGACACCCTGGAGAGTTTTAGGAGCATCACTATCTCAGAATAACATGACCTAAATTAACCATCTTAGCTTTCTCTAAATACAGGCCCAGCTATTGTCATATAGCCTGTGTTATCAAAAGCAGATTCATTAAACCAAATTAAGCAGCGAAATTAATGCATAACTGATAACGAAATGCACTGATATAGAGACTAGTGAATACAGACGTCATATTCAGCTTCCTAGCAGAAGCATTAGCTATCTGGCTTCCTTCTGCATTAACCAGCGGAAAAAAACATTTCGAACAGTCCACACTTTAAAAATCCACCCCAAAGCAGCTGTAGTTTTTAAAAGAACCTTCGACCTTCAAGATACATCATTAGAAGAAGTTATTCTTAGTCTTTAAACCAGAAAATCGTGCTGTAAGGCTGTGGCACCACTGTAGGAGGTGAGTAGGCAAGTTCACAACTCTGCATAACGTTTTGGACAAAACTGTGGATAAAGTCTTCATTTTGGCCGGAGTGCCCTTATTACTTAGACTGGCAAGCCAACAAAAATGACCACGCAATACCAAATCTTCTAATACATGTTCAATATCTTTTCTACGGTCTAGTCCTTGGACTGTAGGCTCAGTTATATAGTTTTGGAAATTCCTGGAGGAGATTTTGACTATGATGCAGTATAGCATTGCTTAAAAGAGCATCTTGTTAAACAATTTAGATTAACGTCAAAGACGTGTTACACTTATAACTGGACTTACTGAATTGAGTAATTATTTATTAGTGGCAGTTATTAATCTTCAGCTACACTTTCAGTGAATAAGCTTGAAAAATGCTTTATGGATTCCTGAAGTACTCATCCATACGTGGACAATTCTTCCATCTGCTCTTTTACTGTAGATAACTGCCTGCTTAATGACTCCACATAAATGTGGCAAAGATGAGGCTCTCTGAGAAAGGGCACTAAAGAAACCTTGTGAGGAGACATTTATTTGTGGTGCACAGCCACTCAGGGTACAAGGCCTCCCAGCAAAGTAAATTAAGAGAGAGCTCAATGATCTTGATCAAGGACACTGGACAGAAAGTGAAACCCAACCTCAGCAGCTAACGGTAAGCGCTGCAGGAAGGAAGGGTCGATGAGGAGTGAGGCTACTACTCAAGATCCAGATAAGCGAAAGACAGCTCGGTACTGACAGCTGAATGTCAGTTCTCATCCTGCCGAGTACTGCTGTCACAGCCTTTTCAGTGGTCAATTAAAACCTGCTTGTGGAGATCCTGAAGACTGGATCAGGATGTCACCGCTGCCATGAGTGACAGAGTTTCCCAATCGCAGTCCTAGAGACCCTGTGTGTGCCCCCATTTTGTCCTACTGAAGGGCTTGGGAATGAGTAGTCTTGCGGGGCCAAACGTGATCTCGTAACAAGACAACACGTCTGGGGTACCGCCCCTTTTTAACCCTCCACCCAAATTCCTCTAATTTGTGCTACTTTAATGTCTTACAATGCATTTTTTTTGTTTTGTTTTTTTTTTCATTTTTACCCAATTTTCTCCCCAATTTAGTCGTTTCCAATTCCACCTGCTAGTTAGGACTCCCCCAATCACACGATGCTATCAACGCTAGGAAGGTGAAGGCTAACACAGGCTTCCTCCGAGACCTGTGAAACCAGCCACCGCATCTTTTCGAACTGCCGCTCACGCAACGTCATTAGACAGCTGAACGCGCTCGGAGGAAAACGCCAACCGCCAGATCTGTTACTTCAGCTAACAGATGACTGCGCTGACTAGCATCGCGTTGAGTGATGGGGGGAGAAGGGGGGGGCCGTCCTACCCACCCAGACAGCGAGGCCAATTGTGTTCTCTTGGACTCCCGGCTACGGATGGCTGTAGCATCACCAGGGTACAATGCATTTTTGACTGACTTTTTAGTCATGCTAACTTGTATTATATCCTTGGGCTAACAAGAGTGCTGTTGTCCATTGGACACTGTTAACGAGTGCACCTTCACCTTCATCTTCATGAAGCACTGGATTGGTTTAGAAGTTTCACATTGTTCCCACCCTAATACCTCTACGTTCCCACCAACACTTTGTCCAAATTTTCTCATGGTGTTGCCAGATGTTCTGATGAGATCACAACTGGCCCCATGAGACTAGAGAATAAGCATTTGGTAAAGAGTTGAATAAGGTGTGCTACAACAGGGGAAGTCACTGGTATTCAGTATTGGCCCAATCTACCTAGACTAATGGTAACCAACACTGGTCCTAGATCTACCTTGCTGCAGAGTCTAGTTCCAACCACATCTGCTCCAGCTTATTAACTTTATTAACAGTCTATAACTGGCTGGATCAGATGTATTAGCATTAGGTAAGTGGGGGCAGCGTGTTAGGTGCAGGTTGGAACTAAACTCTGCAGGAAAGGAGATCCCAAGATGAGGACTGGTGACCATAAACCAAAGGTCATCAAATTCAAACCTTGAATCTAGTTTCCAGTCTTCTATTTCGTATTCACTGGTATAAATAAATGAACTGTTATATAACTGATTGGGCACCTGGTTGGCCAACTGATTGGTAGTGTGATGCCTACCAGTGACCGCAAAATCCAGGACTGAAAACTGAATTCCAAGTCAAGATTGAAAGAGTGTATGAAGTTTTGTGTTTTTCCTGCTCATAAAGACCTGATTTAGTTCGTGATTGCCATGGTTATCAGTAATCAGGTGTGTTAGGGTACTCCACAACTGGGAAACAACTTCATAGAAAAATTTTTCATTGCACAATTACCACCTTTCAGCCTGGACCACACAAATGTGTCACGCTGCTGGTGTCTGAGCAACCAGTTCTTTTCTATAACTGGCTAGCTACCCCATCTTTTCCACAACGTCCAGTCAAAGACACACTAATACATGGCTCAGGTTCTCAAAGCATCTTTCCTATCTTACAATAAGCCAAATACATGGGAGTGAATAGCCTATATTTGAAAGTTATGATGGCAAGGCATGTAAAACTTTGAAATTGGTCATTTGAGATTACTTGGCTAGTATTCTCATCGGTTCTCTCAATGCCAGTCCTAAGGAGCCCAGGTATACGAACTCTTAATGCCACCACACACTGGACGCGTTGTGTACCACGTAGTATATACAATGTGTCAAAGTGAGAGTACTACTAATCACTGTGAAGCTCAAGTTCATTTTTAGACTCTACTCATATGAATTTAATGAAATAAAACCTTCAATATAATTTATCATGTTTTGTATCCTCTTACCAGCTTAAAGATGTAAGGTGAGAAAAGACTAGGCTAGTAACGTTAGCTGAGGTAACAGACCTCTAGCATTTGTGTGCTCGTTTAGACTGACTGCCTTTCTCTGTGCAGATTTCAAACCACGTGTTATCTACTATGGCTTTCCGTAGTCTCAATATGTGGTCAGCAAAATGTTGAGTGATGCTCTGAGAAATTGTACAGAGCTGGGAGTTGCTGAGTAGCGGTCACTGACAACATTGAGAGTCGGTGCTGGCATGCACCTCATTAAAGTCCATGGTTTCAAATTTATGGCACTGCATGTCGTGACATGTTCAGTGGCCGTTGCAAGCTCAGTTAATTTGGTCATTTTCAACCCGTTCTTCACAAGCTGAGTCAGATGTGCTGAGTTTGTGGAGAACGCAAAAAATGTGCAGTACATAAGGGGCACAATTCTGACTCTCTAAAATGAAGCATTTCACACCAAACCACTCTGAATGACTCTGCTAACATCCTAAAAAAATTAATTATGCAGCAAAAATGGACAGAATTTTGCTTCAATCAGAGCTGAAGCAGGGCAAAAGAGGTCAGACGCTACCTGCTGTCCTCCCTGCTGCGCTGGGTTATTTTAGACAACACCTTATCACAGTTTTATCCGAACACTCTCACACATCCCACCAACTCCCGTCTGACGTCTGAAGAAGACATAAACTTGCAGATATATATTTTTAGATGCTGCCACCAGACTCCTCTTCAAAGTGTGAGGTAATCTCTACACAAATTAAGGGTTCTCGACTTTTGCCAGTCTACTGCATACATAACCACATCCCTTTAGCAGTATTAGGAGCGCTGTGTAAAGATATTAAGTCATTAAACTAGAAATCCATGCTATACACGTTAGGGATGGGAATTTCAGTCACATTTGATATTCAAATTGGGGCATTATTAAATGTATATTTACTGCACTGAACCCAGACTCAGACCACAAGCCCATAGTAGATGACATGTTGCTAGACATTTATCCCAGGAAACATGTCAGTCTAAAGTCCTTGAAAGAGACTAAAAAACAAACCTGTATTTTCCATGTCAGCTATGTATGCGTTACTTGTCATTGTAAATCCATTCGCGAAATCATGAAATGTGAAGTCTCTGCAGTTTTTCTGTATTTTCCTTTCAAAAACAGAAGTGCAATTCAACAAGCTATTGGGATTTTCTTTTCATTTCTACGGCACGGCAAAATTACCCACCACTAGAATAACCACACCCACCTACCTCACCTTCACCACCACCACCATTTCCGATGTAAACAAAAATAAATGTGCTGCTGTTGGATGCCAGGTTTCCAATCAATCCTGTTTTCAAGCCCTGAATTGTATATGCAAGTAAACACCTGATTAGGTTCTGTTTTTCAGTTTAGCTGGCAATATGATGTGACCTCTGGATGAATGTTTGATTTCATTTTGCAATTGAAGATGTCAGTTCTTGGGTAAGCTCTTGAAAAATAAAGCAATTACTAGGCAACATAGGTGACGTTTCAACTATGAGAACTGAGTCAGACTAGTAATAAAAAACTGACATGGAAAAGAAGTCTAAGATAAGCACACGTTGATTGGTCATCTCTGAGGGGTCTAAATAGGACGGTTAACACTAAATTCCTAAGTCAGCAAGACAGCACTGTCAATAAACCACCATATGCTCACAAGTGAAAAAACAGGGCAACCAACGTGACCGTAAATTGTTACCAATAAGAAAAATCCTGCTGCATTCTGGTAGTTGCAGTCTCCTCGTGTTCTCTGACTAATTCCAGTTTGAACATTTAAAGCCACTGCACACCTGACATGCTGCACAGCTTCCAAAAAATTCAAAACTTTTTGGTACGCTCCGGTGTCGACACTTTGCACCAAAGCGTGGCGGTACTAGACCACATGCGACTTGAAACTGAAAATGTGGCTTTAAATTTACACAGAGAAAGGCAGTCAGCATTTTAGATAGAAATGCAAGAATTGCAAATGGCCTGTGACCTCAGCTAACATTGCTCGCCTAGTCTTGTTTTCACATCTTTCAGCTCAAAAACAGAGATTGTGAAAAGGTAGTAAGTATGATAAGCTGATGCTGAAAATTTTATTTCATTAAATTGAAATGAGTGGCGTGTAAAAATGAACTTGAACTCATTTATATTCTGTAGCTGCGCTCTGCTACGTGATGCTATACAGAGGTGGTCACCAACCCTGGTTTTGGAGATCTACCTTACTGCAGGATGTAGTTCCAGCCATAATCTGCCACAGCTTATTGACTTCTTCAGAAGTGCCTGATTGGACGGATCAGATCCTTTAGTATTAGGTAATGGGGGGGGGCATCCTGTTAAACACAAGTTCAAACTAAACTCTGCAGGAAAGTAGATCTCCAGGAGGAGGATTGGTGACCACTGCTATATGGCCCAAGCAGCTATACCTAAACTACATACAGCAAAAAACGTAGGACGCAAGCTCTACACTGCCCTCTGGTGGAGTACAGACTTCCGACGTATTTACTATTCTATATTTTAAACTTTCATAACAATTTAAATATTTGAATATTCTTGCCCATTCCCAATATGCACACCATTCTGAGTTCACATTTCAGTTCTTACATCTCAATTTCTGACCACACAACCACATCCCTTCACATGCACTAGGAGAGCAGTAAGATATTACGGTACTGAGCCAAAGATCTATGCTTTACACACACAAGGGATGCGCGTTTCAGTCAAATTTGATATTCAAATGTTTAAGTCAATATTATATTAAACATAGATAAACTGTATTAAACAATCCATAGTAGATAACAGGGCTTGAAAGTTACCCCAAGAAATGTATCAACCTAAAGTCTTTAAGATAAACCGACACGATAATCATCTGTTTTTGCCTTAGCTGATGTTACTAGCATTATATTTCACCTTATACTCTTTATTTGGAAAACAACAAGTTTGTAAAGTTTGTTATTTGATACCAAATGATTAGTTAACAAATCTGGAAATTTTATTCCATTAAATCTATTCAAGTGACATCGAGTGATATCTCAAGTGTAAAATGAGCTTGAGCTTTTTGTTTATCGGCGCTTTCCTGCAATGCAGACCCTTTGGTAGTGTCGCATCTCTAAGCTCTCAGTAGCCTTTTGCCAACAGCGGCAAAATTGTCCGCGTAAACATATAAGACATTCAAAACATATGACAAACTCTACACTGCCCTCTAGTGGAGTTCAGAGTTTAGACAGCTCATTGTTTACAGAATTCATTTTAAGAACAAAACTTCTTACTATTCGATTTTTCTAATCGAACATTGCGACTCATTCCTATCACACATAGGACCACCCTCCTCTCCCTCTAGTAGTGCAGACAGTGGGGATTTGGGCAGGATTCATGCTATCGGAGCCAGCGTAGTTCTGATCTCATGAATCCTGTGTGTGCTTGAGGTGGTGATAAGACGAAGAGGTGGGCGTGGGTGGAACAGAGGCTCGGGGCATGTGGTGGTGGTGGGGGCTTCAAATGTAGCATATGGACGTCTGCTGGCACGCAGGAACCATAATGCACCGGGGGCTCTCCGCAAGAGAGGCGCCATTTTACAGTGACACACAAAAAACACACGGGCGGGCAGGCGGTGATGAGCCATGTCAAGCTTCCCACTGGGCGAGGATGAGAGTCTCCTCGCAGTGGGCCAACATTCTGTTCTAGAACCCCAGAAACTGTCCGGAACCCTCAGCCTGATTTGGAGACTTGAAGGGAGAAACCTTTCTTTTGTTTTTGTGAAGCTCTGCTGTGATTCGGATGCATAATTCATGACTGGGAGCAGGCGTGTAGGCTGTGCCTACGTGCCTGGAGCGTTCAGGCTACACTACAATCCTCTCTCGCAGGGGTCCGTTCCAACACTGCCATCATTGCCATGTTGCCATATACAGACGTTTGGGGGGTGTGTGTGGGGGGGGGATAAATGACCTTTCCAAACGTCTGCGTCTGTTGTTTCTCACTGCATTGGCACGAGTCTTATGTAAGATGTATGATCAGTAATAGGGCTGAAAAGAAGAATAAAAAAAACAAAGAAAACAAGACTGAGATAGTGAAAAATAATTTTAAAAAAAGCACCAAAAGCGTCGTGCTGCATAGACAGTCGCCCAGCGGACTGTGTATGGCATGGCTATGAAGCTCGAGCCTCGGGAAACACAACAAACCGCATGCGTAGAAAAAAAGGAAAACATGAGCGACAACGTCTGAGCGCGTGCTCGTGTCGTCGGGACGGGCGCACGCAGCGACCTGCTCCAGACGGTCTCCCATCATCAAAAGCACAACTACGCTCTTAAAAAAGACGGTTCTTCAAGGGTTCTTTAGTACAGGCAATAATCCTATATATAACCATGAACACTCAAAGAACCTACAACGGTTCTCTGCATGGTGAAATGGTTCTTCAGGTTGATGGAGAATGTGCTGTATAAGGCTCTGCATTGAACATTTTTGAAAATGGTTCTATCTAGAACCAAAAAGGGCTCTTGTACCGTTACAAGCTGGACATCGTAACAATAGCCCTCTTTTGGTGCGATATGGAACCATATTCAACACATTCTCCATCAATCTGAAGAACCATTTCCCCATGCCAAGAACAATGTAAGCATGCAAATGATTCTTGAGTGTTCATGGTTCTATATAGAACCATCTTGTTTAAGAGTGTAGCTTGTCATCATCGTTGGTCATCGCGATACTTTGCTCGCGCGTCTGATTTTTTTTGCACGGACTCTAATCACTGTGCTAGAATCTCATTCGCCAGCGTCTTGTTCGAATTTTCCCGTTCCACCTTAAATGGTGCCGCAGTTATATTCTGGCGCCTCAGGCTCCACAACGTAACCTGCACCATTTAAGGTGGAACGGGGAAATTCGAGCAAGAAGCTGGCGAATAAGCAGCTTTCTTCAGCTTCGTAACAAGGCGCGAGGCGCGCGGGTGCACATTTACCTTTTGATGTAGTTCTTGCCGTAGAGGATCTGCTGCAGCAGCGTGACCAGTCCGAACGCGCATATGAAGATAAAACACAGAGATCGGTTTCCCAGCAAATCCCTGCTGGCCGTGGGGTCCGCGTACCCCATCCTTCAACGTTAGAAAATAAAAAAAGAGAGCAAGGGCACTTCTGGGTCAGTCCTCGCGGGACATGCTTTAGCCTAAGAGCGAGCGCCCATTTGTGTGTTCAGTTGCGGTGGAGAGGAGGAATCTCGGTGGGTTTTGATACGATACAAATGCAGTGACGCTGCTTCAGCATCGTCTCCTGGAGGTGGGGTGGGGGGTGCGCACCACCGATGCGCTGTGGCAATGCAGCGTTACACGCGATAGCGCTGTTTTCCCCCCACCCGTATTCAGGCCGTGCCGAATATACGGGAGAACGAGCCACGGCGCAAGAAGGCGGGACGTGTCGGAAAACGGGTGTGAAAAATAAGAGGCGTCACTGGAATTAGACGTTTTGGTTCGTGGGTGAAAAAACCGTAGACAGAACAGTAGACAGCCGATTTTAAACTGAACGTACCTTTAAGGGGAATTCAACTTGTTTTTCAAAATTTCAGCATAATTCAGTGCTTTCAGACGTCATTCGGAGTAGTTTGGTATGAAATGGTTCAGATTTCTTCACAGTGGTGGTGATAGAAACAAGGGGTCACCATGACTACAACACACACATAGACATTTTATTTACTATCAAAACCACCAGTGAACCTACACGAGTCTTCTGAGTTTTATATGGAATATTAATGATGGTAAAACATTGATAAATCTGAAAACAGTAGTTTTTTGGGACTATTTTGCCTTACAAAATGAATTAATTCAATTTTGAGCCAAAACTTAATCACAAAACTATCATAAAACATTGTCTCTGGCATCAAGCTGAGTATTTATAACTATTTAAGTAATAACTTTCTATGAGGGAGTTTTTAGAGGTGGACATCTGGTTCCTATCACCACCACTGTGAACAATTCTGACTCGGTAAGTTTCTCTAGAACAGAGCGTTTCACACCAAACCACTCTGAATGACTCTGTTTACATCTTAACCATTTAATTATGCAGAAATTTAGAAAATATGGTGGAGTTCCCCTTTAAGGTTAGCAAAGTCGCAGTGTATTTTACTGTTTGGTACATAGGCAAAAATTAAAGACCACCCTTCATTTATTTAATTCCCAGTCAAAACAGCCATTATATACAGCGTCAGGAAAAATAGCATATATTTAATAGAAAATTGCGCAGAAGCTTCAACAGCTAAATCTCAAATGTTTACAGTATTTAGTTTGTCCACCTTTATTATAGATACCTTTATAGGGATCTTTATACCTTTGCTCTATACTGAAAACCTCATGCTATTTCAGTGAACTTCCTCTCGCACTAATTTCTAATTTATAATACAACGGCCCTTTATAATGTTCTTGTACATTTGTATATAACTGAGATCTTTTATTGCCCATAAACACTTAGGATACTTAATATACAGTATATCTGTGCTGTTCAAGTGTTTTTATGCTTCTGCTGCTGTAACTGTGCCTGTCTATCTGTCTATCTGTCTATCTATCTATCTATGTGTCTGTCTGTCTGTCTGTCTATCTATCTTCCATTCTTTTCAGGAGACTCACTTTCAGTTTCTCAGCTGTCAGTTAATCCCAAACACATTCAGTGGTGTTGAGGTCTGGACTCTGGGGTGGTCAGTCCATCGTTCAGCTTCTTTGTTTGA
>JAILXH010273257.1:34368-48861 GCA_023558415.1 Piaractus mesopotamicus | reverse complement strand
ATCGTCTAAATACCATATGGCAGCAGCATGCGGCAATGGATCTGTAATCTGCAACACATACAATGGGACTAAAAGATTGCACTGCCATAACTGAGCAACATTTCTCGTCAAAGCATGGAAAAAACGTGTAATGTATGCGTTAATATTTTACGAACACAGAAAGGTATGAAAATCATTATATTAATAACAAAATTAACTTGGAATGTGAAAATGGCAGTGTACAATGGCAGTGGCTTCATCTTCTCCCGCTGTTCCATTACTGTATGCTGTTGCCATATGGCAACAATTATATTTTATCAATTTATATAAATTGATTAGCTCTTAAACTGCTTTCATTTATGTAACTTCCCATAGTTTGAACACTTCCGACAATTTTTTCGTATTTTTTGAAGTGGTTGTGTATAAATATTGTACATTATTTGAGATATTTGAGAGGGCTTCAGAAAGTGGGCCTCACATTCTGATGTGTGTATGTGAAATAAGAAGTGCAGACTGCAACAGGAAGGCATGTAAGCAGAATAAAGTATACCTTGTTCCTCATAAAGTCTTCATTCTTTCCTAGAAATAGAAAAAAATGACTTATTTTGTGCAAAGCCAAACATTGAAAGGAAGTAATTGTTGCCATATGGCAACACTGTGCAGTAATGGGTTGGTCCTCTGACATGGTTAGCTCTCCTATCTGTGCTGATGCGTTTATGTTAATGGGCTTTAATGAGTGGAGTGCAGTTAGGCTGTACCTGCTGTATGAGCTTCCTGCAGTACTAATTTGCTTGCATGTCACCCAGGACCCAGGACTTAGGTGAGGAAATTAAGCCTAACATCATGCGGTGCACAGTTGGCCACACTCATAGCTGTCCTCACTTGATTTCCCTCTCCTCATTCTCTCTCAGTCTTTTTATTTTATACAGCAGATGGTGTGTGCTATTCCTCTACTCTCTAAGCTTCACCACTACAGAAATATTTTGAAGTCAAGAGCTGTAGTTATGACAGAAACTGATTTATAAGATCAGTAAAAAGTCCTTTGGCATTCCAACTGTGACTGCTAAATATTCTTGTATAAATTTGCTTTTTTATTACCCATCATAGAAATCATAGTAACATATTTCCATAAGCAATGATATTAGCCTCTGAAAAGTGCTATTGAGTTATTACATAACTCTTTTGCTCATTTATATACACTCGTACAAAATGGGAGGCACTTTAGCCGAAGGCTGTCTACATAGGGACTTCATAAAACATACATAAGCATTAAGTAACATTTAAAAAGCAATATTTGAGTGTTTACAAACAGCTTTAGGTAGTATTTGCAAGATAACGTAAGCTGTCATATGCAGTAATTGACATTGTACTGACATAAGAGCCGTTATACTAAAGTGATGGACATTTGTTCTACTTATTACATTGTTATAAGCACTATATATTAGTTCCGTGTACAACATTTCTTCTTGAGTTAAAGTACAGTTTCTGTTAAGGAGAGCTGTGTGGCAGCAGTAATGAACAGCTAACTCAGTAACTAAATCATTTTTCATGTCTGAATGTCTGTTCAGGAAAATAATGTAACACATTATTTATAAAAACTCACTGCACTTTTAGTTTTGGTACTCAAGTGCATTAAAACCAAGTAGGCGTACCTTTGTACTTAAACTTAAGTAATAATATAGAGACATCTACTTTTACTCAGGTAATATTTTACCTAGGGTATCTTTACTTTCAGTAAAGTACAGGACTGTTTATGCAAGTAATCTCAAGATTACTCAAGATGTTTAATAAAGGAAATGACATTTTATTGATATAAGCAAAAAACTGAACGAAAGTGACGGACATTTGTTACATGTATACCACTGTCATGAAGCATCATTCCCAAGTACTTCAACTTATGAGGCAGATGTCTTTATATTTGTACTTGAGTTTAAAGGTGCAGTGTGTGAATCTGATTTCTTTGATATTGATGATGGTAAAAATAATAGCAAATCAGGAAAAAGAAGTTTCCTTTGGGGACTATTTTGCCTTAAAATGCCCTGCAAGTACCCAAGCCAAAAGCTTGTCTCAAAACTATCTTAAAACAATGCCTCAGGCATCAGGCAGCGTATTCATAATTAT
Source organism: Piaractus mesopotamicus (assembly GCA_023558415.1). Lineage (NCBI taxonomy): Eukaryota > Metazoa > Chordata > Actinopteri > Characiformes > Serrasalmidae > Piaractus > Piaractus mesopotamicus. Next base: position 46,761 of record JAILXH010273257.1, on the reverse strand, counting down.
TTCATGTAATAACTTTAGGTGATGTAGCTTTTAGAGGCATTCAACTCTTGAAATGTCTTGTTCTTATCACCACCACTGTGACCAATTCTGACTCTATAAGTTTCTCTAGAATGGAGCACTTCACATCAGACCACTCTGAATGACTTTTTTTTACATCTTAACTATTTCATTATGCAGAAATGTAAAAAAAATGGGTTTAGTTGCCCTTTAAGAAAAAACATGTCATATAGACAGGTCCAAGAAGTTTATTTAGGCTGCTCTTGCTACAAGTTATACATGAGTCTAATGATCAGAAAGCTAGCCAGACAGCACTGTATAAGTTAACCTATAACACATGCATGTATTTACCTGTAAAAAGTAATTAGTTGGCGTGAGAAACAATTATAGCTGACTAATGTTTGATAGTTCACTCATCTTACTATCACATAGCCTACTTCATAATGTAGCTCACAGAGCAGCACTGCTGAAGGGACACGGCTTGATGGGGAATGTGTCGTATATGGTCCTATATAGAACTTCTTGAAAATGGTTATATATATAATTTCTCTGCAGATTTCTTTGAAAATCTGAAAGCACGTCTCCTGAATGGAAGCTGTAATAAAAGAGTGGACATACTAAATACTAAAAAATCACAAAAAATTATATTTAGTTGTTGAGGCTTTTGTTAAATTTTCTGTTAAAGATATGAATGGTGGTCCCTGACTTTTGGCACAGTACAGTAAGTGTGCACAATTTATAATGCACGACATAGAGAGCAGCTCATAGGTAGCTGGACAATGACATGGATTTTGTTGCTGTAACTCTTGTTGCGCAGAGGTTAAAGTGCAGATCATCAGCTTTAATTCAGGGTTATTTACATGTATATTGGGTGTATAACCACACAAAAAAGGACACTTTTTATCTTTTTATCTGTAGTTCTTCCATTGCAGCAGGCCATGAGTAAAAGGAAAAATAAACATAATCTTAGATCAAGTTGTCACATTTAGTACTTGTCAAAACGACAAAACCCATCTACCTTAGAGTTACTCGTTTCAAATGCAGTGTGCTGAGGTACTGAGTCAGAGTAGGAAATATGTCACTGCTCGATTATTTACAGGCCACCGTCATCTAATGTTGTCCACAGTAAAGGGGAAAAAAAAAATGAACAAATAAACATCTACATATTTTTCTTTCATAGTTTGGAGAAAATAACTCAACTACATAATAATTCAACCACAACAGATATTCATGTAATATGGTACTACATGATGATATAATGTAATGAGTAATGTAATCAGTGATGTTGAAGTATAAAAAATATCCAAAGAGCTCTGATAAGATTTAATATCCTCTGGCTATGTTAAAGAACAGCAGTTGGCCTAGCATGGTTTACATTTAACCATCCCATAGTGCACTATAATATTTCACATTTCATGGCCATACAGCATTTTACACGCAATAATGTCACTGTAGTTGAAGGTTCAACATTGTTTGATAGAAAAATGTGCATAATGTTGACAAGGACTTATTCTGGTAAATCTTTCATCCTCTTGTAGTCCATTCTGAACTCAATGGGGTCTGTAATCACATGCATTTTTCCTGCCTCATTTAAGGTTATTTCTCTCTCTCTCTCTCTGTCTCTCTCTCATTCTCTATCTCTCTTTCTCTCTGAACCCCCCCCTCACCTTTCACTGATGACTGTCCTGTGTCTGTTCTTTACAGGAAGATCCTGGAGGTGAAGATCATTGATGATGAGGAGTATGAGAAGAACAAGACTTTCACCATCCATCTGGGGGAACCTGTGCTGCTGGAGATTGGACAGAAGCACGGTCAGGAAACATTCTCTTTTGGGCAGGATTATCTTCCCTTAAAACATCAGCCTTAATCGATTCACGTTTTAATGATTCCACTTCATTGTAATGTCAAAAGACAAATGACAGCAAAATGCAAAAACATGAAATGTCAATTTTGTTATAGCAATTCTTGAAATATTAATCTTCTTTTCCCTCTCTAAACCAAATGTATTTCTCTCTCAACACCCCCTACACACCCTCTCAATAATCATATATTTTTAGACACTTTCATCTATCTATCTACAACTTATTATAAATGTATAGATCAATATTATCCAATGACAAAAAATTACATCAACTGACTTCAAAAAAGTATACAAGGCAATGAACACCAGTAATGCTCCAGATGAAATTTCAGAATTAGCCATTCAGAAAATTGATTTGCCTGCAACATTTCATCAGCTGGGCGGCTTATTTCCCCAAGTTAGCCTTCTGAAAGTCACAAATATGGATGGAAGGTATACAAGTGAATACTAGCGTGTCGTTGTTGCATCACTGATTTTACTGTTTGCTGTATATTGATAAGCTAAAAAAACAATAAACCCAAAGTAGCCCCACCCACAAGACAAACTAAACATGAGCCTGAATAGCTTATATAAGGTTAAATATTTAAAAAATAAATTAAAAGAAATTTTAAAAAGAAATTGGGATCATTTGCAGAGCTTATACCTTTTGAGATAACAACAACAACAAAATTATAATAATAACAATAATAATAATAAATACTTGTTTTGTAAACTGTGATAGATATTTATTGTCAGGATAGTGGAAAATATGATATAACTGATGTAAGTCTGAGTTCACCAGCCCTTAGTCAATAGCAGGAGAGGGGGGAAGACTCATCGTATGCAAGACAGGAAATAGGACAAATGGAAAGAATTCTAATCTCAAATATGTTACATTATGTACTAGGTTGTTCATAAGTGAATCACGTACAGTTGGATAGTTGAATATTTTTGAGTGCATGAATAGCTGGAGGACGAGTCCCATCAGGACAGACAGTAATTGGTCTCAGTGCATGCGGCCATGTTGGAGCAGTGTCTCCGGGCCATTCTGCACATTAATTATACACTTACTGCTCTAATTTAATGTTCTTCGCCATGCTATTCAATTTGCCAAAGCTATTGTAGGATCCTATTAACAATGTTCTCATTGCCATTTAAATCTAAGTTTCTTTTTCCTAGATTCTCCTCTCTCTCTTTCATTGCTTGCTATTGCGTGCAAAGAGAAGCAGAGGAAAATATTTTTAATGTGCCTATATTTATCTGGGTTATTGCATCAAAGTAATTATGGGGTGATGATTATGAACACTGTAAGAACTTGACAGTTGAGACTGTACATTATTCAGCAGATTATGAGGCAGTGTTCACATTACAGAGGTAAAGCGTTCATTTTTTGGCCTAAGTATAATTATATTACATTTTTTTCAGAGCTGTGAGAACACAAAATTTGGATTCTTTACGATCAGATTTGAGCCAATTTGATCTGTGGTCCTTGAGTGGTCGCATATATGATATGATCAGGTACATATCTGAAACAGGTGCATATCTGATAAAAATCAGAAATGAGCAATAGGGCTTATGATGTAGACTTTTTAAAATGATTTAATTTTTTTATTTTACATTTGCAGTGTTGCCTTGTATGTCTGTATTTTTACCTTTGAAATGTGTATTTCTTATAGATTTACTCTCTGTATGACTTTCTTTAAGTAAGAGTTGGATTGCAGCCATACAGGTATTGATTAATAGAGCTGGAACGATGTATCAGTTGGCTGAGAATGAGGGGTGTAATAATACAACACATATTGTACATATACATCTAGTATTGGATTTTAATGGAAGATGTTGTCACATATCATAACATATCTTGTTATTGTGTCTAGCTTGTTATCAAATAGGCTAGCAAATGTTAAGGCTTTTACACACCGAACGTGATTATTTAGATGACAATAAATTATGTAAATGTATAACTGATGATGTCTTGCACACCAAATGTGGCAAAAATGTGGCATTATTGACATTATTGAAAGTTGTAGTTTTTTGAAAACTTTCGGCAGCGACAAGAGCTCACTGACCAATCACAGTCATCTCTGGTGTTGGCATAGCCCCACCCCGGAAGACGGATCGGCTGTGTACCAGCACATACAACTTCCACAAACGCTAATGAATCAGAATCCCCAAAAGAAGCTCAAACTGGGCTATAAACATTCCCGTTATATGTGAAAACACTCAGAGTTTCAGCCTTTGAATGAAGCGATGATGCTCTTTGCATTACTTTCACTTTTCCGAAATGGAAAGTAGCGCCCTGTCTCCGTGTTTCATTTCTGTGAAGAGCAAAAATCTTCTTTGCACTTAAAGACATTCAGCCTATTTATCTTGTGCTGCATCTCCAAAATCAGCTGGGAGAACTCTTCGTTCTCCTTACACTTCTCCAAAGTGGAAAACATACTGCACAATGTCATAGTTTGCCCATTTCATGATAAGCAAACAATACTTTTTTGATACATATTCTGCCAGTTTTTTGTGGTTTGAGCAACTTCTTGTCCAGTGTGTATAGTTTTGATACAAAAAATTTAGTCTGAACATTTTGCATTTTGTGTCTTTTTTTTGCCTTTAGATCAAACACTATAAAACACAGCTTTTGTTTCACATATTGTACTTTTATAATTATAACTGAAAATGTAAATGGAATTAAGTGTTTTGTAAAACACCACTAGTGGCTCGCTGTTCTATTTTGGAAGCAACATAGCTAATCAGCCAGTTTAGCCACATTAGGCTTGAAAGTTAAATTGTTAATCACATTTATTATAGGCTATATTCATTTTTAGCCCCTTAAAATCAGTATTGTTATAGGTCACAAAGTTTTTTGCATTTTTGAGTTTGGCCTTACTAGTACATGTTGCAATAAAGTTTAAGTTCAAGGTCAAGTCTTAAAGGTAAGTCTGTGTTTCTTTACAGGTGATTCCAACGATAATAAGCCAGCAGTGGGGGTCGAGGAGGAAGAGGTGGCTAAGATGGGTTGCCCGAGTCTCGGAGAACACACTAAGCTGGAAGTGGTGATCGAGGAGTCGTACGAGTTCAAGGTGCGTTCTGAAAGTCAGACTAGCTGTTTTGTCAGTCTGCAGGACATTACAGTATTTATGACCCTGGATTTCACCCAATCTCTCACACACCTAGACCTCTGGGGTCACTGTTTTATTACTGTGTCTGGATTCCCTCCCACTCGTCCCCATGGTGACAGACTCCATACAGCAGGTCAGCCAGGTGGAGCGGCTCAGGGGATTTAGGAGAGATGTGAGACAGGCCCGTCATGACTCCCCATGGCTTCCTCTACAAGATTACACAGACCGTGCCCTCTCAGAGAAAACACAAACCAGAAGCAGCAGACAGGATGACACTGGACAGAATGAAATTTGGAGGGGGGTTTGTTTTTTTCCTGCTACCGCGCTGCCTCACTGTTCTCAAATCAGTTTAGCCGAGACCTCTTCCTTCCCAGGCTGTCTGGAGGGTTAGATTAGTCATTTACGCAGCTCAATGTCACATTGGAGATGAGGTGAGTTGCTTCATCTTTTACTGTATGTGTGTGTGTGTGTGCGTGCGTGTGTATGTTTGTGTATGCAGAACACGGTGGATAAGCTGATAAAGAAGACTAACCTTGCATTGGTGGTGGGCAGCAGTAGCTGGAGAGAGCAGTTTGTCAGTGCTGTCACCGTCAGCGCAGGTCAGTTCCTCCAACATACACACACACGCAGCTCATTTCTATCCATCAATGTTTAATTGCACCCTAGCTCATTTATATTCTAATGAAATACCTGCTTCATTATCTGATTAATGTCTGACGGCTTATCTACACTGTCATCAGCCTCCGTTTGTCCCCTGTGAGATGCCTTACAGCAGCTCAACCCAAAGCCTACATCTCATATCACTGAAACCATTTAACGAAGGTTGGAAAGTACGCAGGCACAAGCATTTTGCCCCTATACCCCATCTACTCATTATGCCCAGAATCCGGTCAAAAATTATTTGGTTAAATTTTATTAAATTGCATTTCTATTCAAATGAACACATTAATTTCATATTTTCAATTAAATAAAACTATGGAACTTATGGATCTTTGTAGTCTCAGTACCATTTATTCATAACCATTTTAGGTAATAACTTACTGTGAGGGAGCTTTTAGAGGCATTAAACACGTCAGATGTCTGGTTCCTGTCATGACCACTGTGAACAGTTCTGACTGATCTCTAACAGATCGTTTCAAATCAGCCCACTCTAAAACACTTGTTTACATTTGAATTATTTAATTATGCAGGAATTATGGAAAATCAGTGTAATTCTCCTTTAAAACTAGCTTGCTATTATTCTCGGATATAAAATAAGTATTAAGGAGAATTAATTTGAGGTATGCAAGAGGTATGCCATTTGATTTATTCATTCAAACTGTTTAGCAAACAGCATAAATTTGCAACTTGAAGCTTTGAATATTTGAAGCTTGACGACAGACATCCCTCAAGAATGAGGGCTGATTCCACAGCAGTGGCTATATTAATCCAGATAACATCATCTGAAATTCAAGGCTGGAAAAAAATTAACTTTGGATTTGCCATTCCTTTGTGTATGGAGTCCTCAACAGCCTCAATGCTCAAACTGTAGCATTGCTAAAAACAGTTGCTAACGTTAGCCTAGCTTGTAAGTAGGCTTCAGGGGTTGTTGATGGTTTGAAGCAAAAGCAACATGGCATTAGGCCAGCCATAGTGTTTTATTTTTCACCGTAACTTTTTCTGGGTATCAGGTTAGAAAAGTCTTAAAAAGCTTGAGCATTAGCAGGCTTAGCAACAATGCACACTCATGAAAATGCTACGATTATTGATTATGTCTGAAAATGCCTGGCAAATACTCATGGCAGACCACTACAAACACTCGAAAAGCTATGTAAGATAAATCTGACGCATTGCATTAAAGACAAGATCAATGAATGTTAAACTTCCCTTTGCATGCCAGGCAAGGATGAGGTTGAGGCTCATTGTAAAAATTTGATGTGGACCACTTCTATAAGCATTACATAACCTCCACGGCTGCCTCCCCCAGGTGATGACGATGAGGAGGAGAGCGGAGAAGAGCGCCTGCCCTCCTGCTTTGATTACATCATGCACTTCCTGACCGTCTTCTGGAAGGTTCTGTTTGCCTTCGTGCCACCTACAGAGTACTGGAATGGCTGGGCCTGCTTCTTCGTGTCCATCTCACTCATCGGAGTGCTGACCGCCGTCACTGGAGACTTGGCCTCCCACTTTGGCTGCACCATTGGCCTGAAGGACTCAGTGACGGCTGTGGTGTTTGTGGCCCTTGGCACCTCGGTGCCTGGTGAGTGTGCAGTCAGGTCAAATCAAGCAATAGGCCGCAACTTCTTACACATCATGTTTGTGTTTTCCCCTTATCCCAAATGCTCTTAACAGCCAAGACATGTTTGGTATTCAAATAATGCTTCTTTAGTTTATCACTGGGCCTACAAGGCTAATGTAGCTTAGCTTTTATTACACCAACTGGACAAATCATACAAACTGCATGCAAAAATTTTAGTTCACTTGCCTCAAACTACATTAATAAGTAGTAATCTAAAAAATCCTTGCTTATGTGGTTCCTATCTGAAAAAAAAAGGACAAACATACCATATTGCTAAAAATAGCAGTAGCGACCATCTCAAAGCCTGCATTCTGTCTGTTTGTATATAGATGGGTGAAAAAACAACATAAAGTGTCGTAGCAAGGTGTTGGGCCTCCATAAACTGCCAGAACTGCTTTAAGCCACCTTGGCATTGTTTCTACAGTGTAACAGGACCCCTTTCACTCTAGGGGTCAAGCATTCAGTCCTGTACTGTTCTCTTGGTGTATGCAACATAGGGAAGGATGACTCATCTGACTCGATTTTTTCATGTCTCTGTAGTCTAGTGCTTATGGTTTTTACACCACTGAACTCTCAAACAGGGGTGCAACGATTAACCAACTTAGTCAACTTAAATCGACGACCAAATTAGTTGGCAACTAATTTAATAGTTGATTAGTTGGTGGCATCAACACGCATGTTTCTTGCGCTCACTAGGAATGTTTTGACATTACTGCTTACTGGAGAGTTAACAAAGCCTCAAGAACAAAACATATGTGGGAGCATTTCAGGCTTAACTCAGAAAAAAAGGTTGTCAGTTTTGCTATTTGTGAAGCCGACCTTAGCTGGCACGGGAGCACATCCTTCACGTTGGAGCATCAAAAGAGGAAACACGTTGGCTCACAGGATGGAGAAGATTCATCTCTGTAAGTTAGCTGTGCTAGCTAGCTAGTTAGATAATGTTAATGTTAAAAGCCATCCTGCTTCATGTTTTGAGCTGCAACATCTTCTGTTTTAAAATGCTTGCACTCTGGAACTGTTAATGAAGAGGACAGAGAAGCAATTATTATTCACAGTGACCCTGTTCATGTTCCAAATAGCGTTTACAGTTTTAAACATTGCATCGTTGTCTTAAGTCGAGGCCTCAGGTGCATTCAAATACTATATTAAGAATATTGCACTCAGAAAGCGGGATAGGATTATACAACAGAGAGAGAGTATGAATGTACACTTGTTGAATGTTGTATGTACACTTTCAACCCCAATTTTTTCATCTCTATTTACTGATGTCTTTCTCATAGATCTAAATGCAGATGTCACTTCAGTCACTGTTTTACTAAAACACTAGCCAGCTGAGCAGACTTTGTGGAACCATCCACAAAGTCACTTAGCTCTTTTCCTTTTGCCATATTGATCCAAATCGAGGTCATTTTAAAAATGCAATAGATCATAGTAGCATGTTAATTGCTTGATTGTATCATGCAGTACACCTGTCTAGAACCTACAGTCATTATGTTTCAGGTTTTTTTTTTTTTTACCTTTTACCGTCATCTGTCTGTATGTATCAGTACAGTGTCAGACACTACAGAAGAAAGTCTGTTTGAGATTACAACTTGATGCAGTTTGAGGCAAGAGTTTGCTGATTTAGGCACCCAGTTTGCACAAAGATAATAAAGCAATAAGCTTCCACTACTAGTTAGCTGCATTATCCTCACAGCAGTGCAAAAGTAAAGAAGCATCAGATGCTAAACATACGTTGGCTGATTCTCCACATTTGGGTAAATTGCATTTTTTTTGTCCAAACTGTGACTTTAAAGCCTTTAGATGAGTTTTGGCTTTTTCACTTCTCTCTTTTTCCTTCTCCTCTCCATCTACTTTTCCTCAGACACTTTTGCCAGCAAAGTTGCTGCCATCCAGGACCAGTATGCGGACGCTTCCATCGGCAACGTGACGGGCAGCAACGCGGTCAACGTCTTCCTGGGCATTGGAGTTGCGTGGACCATCGCTGCTGTCTACTGGCACAGTAAGGGTCAGCACTTTACAGTGCCGCCTGGCTCACTGGCCTTCTCCGTCACTCTGTTCACCATCCTGGCACTGATCTGTGTGCTCATGTTGCTCTACCGCCGTCGGCCCTCGGTCTCCGGAGGAGAGCTCGGGGGGCCGCGGACCGCCAAGCTGCTGACCGTCCTGCTCTTCCTCTCCCTCTGGCTCATCTACATCCTGCTGGCCTCGATGGATGCCTACTGCAACTTGCCTAGCTTCTGAGAGCAAGAGAGAGACACTGAGACACAGAGAGAGCGATAGAGATTTCCTTCCTGTGCAACCACCTAATTGTTCTCCCTCTCTCTGCTGTTGTGACAAAACTGTATCTATAAGGTGTCCAAATTGAGTGTTTACATTTGTTATTGAAGATAATTAAGTGTTGTTGGAATGGGACCAGTTCCTTCTCGCTTATGCTAACGAGGTGCTAGTGGAGGGGATGGAAACTCCTGCTGTTTTGGAGGAGACTTGCTCTGAAACTGAAGGGAACACACAGACACTGCTCACTACATGGTTTACGCTTGGGGTGTGCCTGCGCCTGCTGATTCAGAAATGACCACATAAAAAAAAGAGCCATTCAGGAAAGCATATCCATTCTTTTTTTTTCCAGGCAAGTTTCTCACTCCTCGTCTCAATATTTTCAACTTTTTGCATCTTCTGTTCCCTATCAGTAGACTTCTGAAGCACACTCTACAGGTTCCTCTGCCCTTGAGGCCAGAATATCACTGACTGTTCCATCTCTTCTCCTGCAGTTCCCCCTGGACCATGTCTACAGGCTCAAAACAGGGCACAGCCTGGCCTTTATGCTTCCTCCTATTGTACTGATTCCTCCCCGTTTCTAATCTCTTCCACTGTCAAGTGCTTGTCTTGTGCAATTTTTGGGTAAAATAAGCTCTTACATGTGGGATTTATTATTATTATTATTATTTTTAATTAATGAAATGTTAAGTAAGAAACAAAATGACAGAATGTGAAAAAGAACTCTTCTGTGTTTGCTCAAAAGAGTTGCCACAAAAAAAGAAATGCACAACTTGCATGGCACAAGAGTTAGAGTTAGAAGTCAAATCGAGACCAAAAGAAATGGTGAAAAGGTAAAATGATAAAGGTATTAGTGTATATTCATAAGGTGATCGGTGATATTTATTATCCTTACTTATATATTGTGTGTTCAGGAATATTGTGGACTGTGTGTGAGAGAATGTACTGGACAGGGAATGTGGTACTAAGGATAAAACAAAACAGTGTTGATATAATGTGTCAGTGTGGGGTGGGCCATCCCGTCATTGTTCTTGTAAGTAGGGCTATCCTAATGTGAATAGTATGACTGTGAGTGGAAGCCATGCATGGTGATCAGTATGTTTACCACTGCCGCAGACACTCACATACACACACAGATACAGAAACACAAGTTTCAGAGTCACTTGTAGAGCCCTGACTGCCCAAGTTCCATGAGCTTCCAAGGAAACCACCATGAATGTGTAGTCACTATCGATGAGTGAAGGCTGTTCGTCTAAGAAAGACAATGATGCGCTACTGTGGTGAGATTACTGTATGCAGTTTTGGCGATACTGTATGTAAAGCACTCACGTTTTCCTGCTTACATAGCAATAGCATCGCCACTTTGACTCATTCAAATGCCTTTAAATTGCATTTGATTGTGTTGCAATTACACATATGGTTAGCTTTTTTACTGTTGAATTAGGCTTGACTTTTTATATTTGAAATGTGGGGCCCTAATCTTCACCCCATTAATCCAGCCCTGTTCACCATTAACTAAGCACCGATTCCTCCAGATATCACCACCGCTGCTTCATTTGGGCTTATGTGCATGCTTAACGCAGTTTGGAGTGAATCTCAAATTGATTTATTTTTTGCACTCTTTAATTAGTTATTTCCATCTGTTCCTAAAGTAATGAGACTTGGTCTGATTCCAGTCACCCAGGAGTTAATCTGGCTGTTAGATCAGGTTCAGTTGCTTGTTTTCTCTCTGTCTCACTCTCTCCGTGTTACTATATCTGTGCGGCAGATAAAGCCCCACTGAATAGTTCTTAGATATGATATAGTTGTTTACAGGGTGTTTATTACGTCCCATTTTCCTCCAGTACCTATCAGCCATCTGCTGCGGCTGGGCTTGGACATATGCTTCAGGAAGTGCTCGGGACGCTCCAGGCAGGAAGTTTTGCTGATGCTCGCAGTCAGTGGTCCCGCTAGGCTAGCGCTTGCAAACTTTTTAAGGCACCCTTACCTATACCCATTTTGATCTTGCTGTTGCTTTGAAGAGGGTTTTTCCAGTGCACTGTTTTCAAAAAAGCTAGGGGCCATTCTCGACAGCTTTCTGCTACCTGCTTGTCTCAGGAACCCACAGCAAGAAAGAAAGAGAGAGGCAGGTGTAAGTGCCTGTCTATTTAAAGCCTGGAAAAGTCTCATTTTTTGTCAAATCTAAATGTGACTTGTGGATCTGTGACATCCCCTGAAATGCTCAGCTTCTGCTGTGCTCGGCTAAAGCTTGTAACTCTGAATTTCCCACCTCTGCCTAGGAAAAATCAGAAAACACCCCTTATTAGTAACTGGCAAAATCTATAACACGGACCATTGGTTCACAGTTCTTGGTAAAAACATAATGAACATTAAAAAATTAGCTGCTAGCCTGTTGCTAACAGTATTCACTTTCTTGAGGATGTCTGTGTTTTTCCCGCTTTGTAGATTGAACATGTGGAGGTTGAAAATAAAGCAATTCTGTACTCCGACTTTCCACCTCCAGGCCAAGGCAAATGCAGCATTCATCTCGCCAAGGCTGCAAGTCGGCAAGTGTATGATAAGTGCTGAGAGAGGACTTGTTTGCTTAGTTGATGTTTCTTTTATATGGTCACATCCCTTTCACTATCAATAGAGGGTATTTCCACAAGCAAAGTCTGCATCCCGAGCAAATTCCTTGGAATTTCTCAAAAAGTCTGTGTGATCACCTTTTCAGACAGGATGAATGAAGGCCCTGTGGACTTTCTCTGTAAAACGCATGTTAAGTCCACAAGTTTGCAAGTCCTGGGAAGGCCAGAGATTTGCATAGAGCACTAGTGGAAGCCGCTTCTGTTTCGGAAACCTTTTTATGAGAAGGGCTGGAAAATTTTGATCTACGTTTTTAGCGT
>JAILXH010273257.1:802-12339 GCA_023558415.1 Piaractus mesopotamicus | reverse complement strand
TCAGCTTTTTTTTTTTTTTTTTTTTTTACAAAACTATAAAAATGTACTAAGAGAAATACAAATAGAAGGAACAAACTTTTTTTCAGATCACTTCTATTGGTCCATTTGTCATGAAATTTTGGCAGAGGCTGATATTGTCAAATTTAAATTTTCTAACAATTGCTCACATTGGCTAGCATTACACTCTGTAGTGGGGAGACGGAGGGCCTGGCCTGGTGTCAGGTCATTTAGTGGGGCAATGTCCCACCAACCCATCTTCATGCCAGACTAAACCCACTACTTTGTATAAACGCTTCTGTAGCAGCAGGTGTCAAAAAATGGCACATATAAAAGGCTACATGGATTAACATAGGGATGCACTGTATGTTGGGGGACAGTAAATCAGCAGACATTCATTCCTAAATGGGCAGACCTTTGATGATTTGCTGTAAATGTGATTCTTTTAGGAATTCTCTTCTGAATGTGTAGCTCCTTTGCACAGATCTATCATATATTTAACGCCCCATATTTTCCTTAGCTTTTGTAACTTTCATAAACTAATCCACAAGCTTACTGTATTAGAGCAGAGGTTCCCAACTCTGGTCCTGGAGTACCCCCAGCCCTGTGCATTTTAGTGTTTTCCCTGATTCCAACACACCTGATATAACTAAGCAGTTAATTATTAAGCCCTTCCTGGGTTGAAGTGGGCCTTTTAGAGCAGAAAAACGGAAAAATGTGTAGGGCAGGGGGAACTCTTAGACCAGGGTTGGGGAAACTGTGTATTACTCTGTTACTTTAGGACACATTTAAAGAAATACAAGAACATAAGGCAAACAAAAAAACACTAAAATAAAACAATCCCATCCATGCTTGTGTGCTAAATACATTTTCTGGCAGAGCTCTAAAGAAAGTGGCTACAATAAATAAAATGTAAAGCCCAAACTGAAAAATAAAAACTGTTGTAGTTTAGGTAACAGAAAAAATAGACAAGAGAGGACACACATTAAGAGTAAAGCCACTCTGGTGTGCCCTGCTATTTTCCAAAATAGGGGGCGAAATAGCACTTAAATAGTTTAAGTGGCGAGGAAACCCATACCAGCAGGATCTCACAAATGCAAATATGTTTAAAACGTCCTGCTCTGTTGATGCCTTTGGTATGTTTGCAGTCATAAATTGTGTGTGTGAGAAACATTCCCTTTATCAGAGTAATAATAGGTTCTGGATACTACAGACAAAAAGCACCAAGTGTGATATGGAAGAGAAGTGGATCACATGAATTATGCCATTGTTAATTGTAATTGTAATTCTGCTAGTAATCACACACATAAACTGTCTCCTCCACACCCTGGTAAAGATGAGTAAAAAGGTTTATAAGAAGTTCACATTTTAGTGAATTAGCGTAATCTCACTGATCAGAGTATCTAGGAACTTTCAAGCAGTAATCCATGACTTCCTGTTTCACTGGGGTATATGACTGAGGTGACACAGAGGTCAAAATTTCCTTAGTCATTCTTCAACATGGGACAATTCAAATAAGGGAAAAGTGTTGACCTTTAGGGTCTGTGATGCTGTGGGGCTGTTGTACCTCCAAAGGCCCTCAGAACACCATTAGGGTGCATGGCATCATGGACTTAAAATACCAAAAATCCAGTTGTTACTGGATCTTCCAGAACATATGTCCAGATCAACACAAAAATGGTTTACTAACCACGAAACCTGACTTCTGTCATGGCCATCTCAGTCCCCTGATCTAAATCCCATAGAAGATGTGGGGTGAGCTAAAGAGGAGAGTGCACAAGAGAGGACTTAGGACCCTGGACAAGCTGGAGAGATTCTGCAAAGAGGAATGGTCTCATTCCCTCCTCTGAATTATAAGATGTTATAGGATGTTATGAATGTTTTATTGGCAAAGGGTGCCAATAATTGTGGCACATGTGGTTTTGTTAAAAATAATTATTTTTTGATGAGGGATTTGCTTTTTTTCTCACTTTTTTTTCCTCAATAAATGTACTCCAGTGAAAGGTTGGATTTTTCTCATTTTTTTCAGTGAGATTAAGCGAAAAGGTGAATTTTTATTTTTGTGGAGGGGACTGTACAAGTCATACATCAGTAATTTTATTACTCTCTCTTTGTAACTGAAACAAAATAGTTGCATTTTTATATCTTGATTACATAATGCTGTTATGTGTATTCTGTTACTTGTCCAAGTATTCAGTATGTCCACAATATGCCCAGAAAAGCTTATTGAAACATAAATGATGTCATCTTTCTGTCTTGACAAATCCTTCTATAAGGTATATGCCCTCCGCATAGAATGGTCTTTTCTCAATAGTTAATAACAACTGTTGTCTCTCATTTTGTGTTAATTGCAGGAGGATGAAGTCCCGGAGCTAGAGATTGATGTGGACGAGCTACTGGATCTACCCAGTGATGTAGAGAGAGCCATCAGAGTGAAGGTTTGTGCCTCTGACTTGTATTATTCTTTGACTTCAAAGATTGCAGTAAAAATTAACTTCACTGTTGTCTCTTGATAAACATATCAATGCTGGTTTGACATTTCTGTTCGTTTCATGTGTTTCACGTTCACATAAAACAGCCACATCACATACTGTGACATTAGTGGCAATCAGATTGACATTTATGCATTTGATTTCATATATATTAGCCTTTCAGAATGCTGTTTTTGAGATACCATGCTAATAGAACTATAGGAAGCTGAAATCTAAAAGAAAAGCCTAGATAAATATGAATTGTAGAATTACTGATCCTTAGAAGTGAAAGGCTAAAAGTCTTGCCCCACATAGTACAAACACTAAGAATAGAACTCTGGTGAGAAAGCCTGCCAGGTAGAGCTGGGCAACATGATGTTTCTTCGTTATTGTGATAATTTGTCACAAAATGGTTTTCTGAGCATACCGTGAATATAGTACTTAAAGAACACTGAATATATGGTTCATTGCAAAGTGAGCACATTTAAGCCTGTTTAACTGGATTAACTGCAGGACAATTTGTAAAAGATTAAATAAGTTTAATATTTTATCATTGTTTCTATTTTGTCTGTTCCATCTCAGAAAAACTAAATATCTTGATGCATATTGTGTATCGTGAAATCGTCTGAAAGCATCGTGATTTTTTGCCATATCACCCACCCCCTGCGGCCAGAACACTTGGAATTCAGTCATCTTCATTGCAGTAAAACTTGTAGTAGTCTTACTACTGTTCAATGCCCATGGAACATTTGGAGACTCTTTACTTCTTTTGCAGTATAAATTAAAAGTTGTAGATACAACAACAGGTTACAAAAAAAAGAATGAAAAAAAAAAAACCCCTGTAATACACTTCATATATATACTTTTCTGTGTGGGAAGGTAGCACTGTCACAAATATTGTCAGAAACATTTCTATGTGTGCTGTTTTTCCCTCAGAATAAACCTTGTTCGTTTTTACTGTTATAACAAACGACAAAGAAACACTGTGTCCCCAGACCTATCAGGAATATAATTTATAATCATATTTAATGCAAACAAACTGACATTTTCATGTTGGTCAACTGTGCTTGTTTTCCAGATGCTGCTTGTTGACTGTTATAAACCTAATGATGTAAGTCCATATTTGAGCAATCATATCTATGACTATTAGGTCAATTTGATTTTTGTATTCTGAACATCTGACATTCCTTATATTGTAAATTTAAAGACATAGCTGAAATTGAATATTTAAACACTTGCATTTCAATAATTCAAATGAAAAGTTCAATCATTGGCTTTTTAATAACTGAATAATTCAAAGTGAATACTCTGACATTGGCCTTTTTATTATGTTCTATGATATCATGTGGCTGGAATTTCTGTAAATCTCTCAGTTAAGAGATGCTCATCTTCTGTGTCTGTTGTTAACGTCCTTCAGGACTTTGTGGCTGCACTGCTGGAAAAGGTCAGAGGCATGCAGAAGCTTAGCACTCCACAGAAGAAGGGGGATCTCACCCCATGAACTCCACCAGCTCCCCCCCCCACCCTCAACCCTGTTACTCCAACCCTGAGAGGTGGAGGTGGGCACACAGACCCAACCACTACAACACAGTGTCTGTCTGTCAAAACGAAGACGAGGGAGGAGTTCAGCCAAGCCAATCTCAGCTGCAGGTTAACCACCCCAACTGTCTTACTTTGTTTCAGTACTGTTTCCTCGATATATTATTCATGTAGAGAGTGTGGTAGTGTCCTTTTTAGCTTAAAGGTATGGGAGAGGAAATGTGGAATGGTTGGTGTTATTCAGTTTTGTACACTAAAACACTAAGTGCCATAGGACATGGCTTGGTGCATCAGTAATTGAGTAGAAATTAGATTGACTTTTTCCTTTTTTGTCCACGTAGTTTTCACTTAATGTCTTCTTTTTTTTCTATAAGAACAAGTAATACTTGTTTTGCAGTGGGCTAAGGCAGCTATTAGAGACAATGAAGTGAACTGTACTGATTTGATGTTGAAGTGTCTTAGATTGAGGTATTTTGATGTGAAATTAAGGGAAAAAGAAAGTTGGGGAATTTGCGTGTTTGAACCATTTTCATTCAGTAGATTTTTAGACAGATCTGTGCTTAGCGCTCTAGACAGATCTGTGCTTAGCGCTCTAGACCTGGATAGAGTAACCTGACTGCTCTAAAACAGAAGATTGACAATTTCAGTTTGAATTGTAGCAATACCTTGGGAGTGAATTTGCCAATTTTGTTACATCTTCTTTTTTAACAAATCCTTTCATGTGTATGCAGATCGAAGGCTATGATGAACTTTGATGATGACTATAAAGGTGCCAGAGTTGAAACGTTGACACTAGTACGTGGTATAGGCCTAGCTCTATGATAAATCAAGTTTCAATGTCCAAACATTTTTTGTACATAAAACTTTTATTCAGCTCAACAACTTAAAATGAACTTTCTGACAAAGAGGAAGTAAACACAGTCCCTGTCTGCTGAAATGAAAAACTGTACTGTATGCACTCTCACAACCAATTATGTGTAGTAAGGTTCTTAAGAAAATAAAGAATGGTGCTAAAATGTGTTGGGTCCAGAGATGTTTGTGATTCAGTGTAATTATGATTTGAAAACCAAATGTATAGGTGGACATTTTATTGATCATTTCAAATCTGAAATATGACGAGCTCAAAATAAATCCCCTGAAATTGCTACAGTCTCTAGAGCAGCAATAGTGAATCCACCAGCTTCAGTGCTTTTACAGTCTAGACGGAGGCTGTTGATCTTACAGCACAATGATTCTGACTGGTTAAGACTTAAAGGCAAATTTATGTCACTATAAATCAGATCTTCTTTCAATGCTCAGCAGCTCTACTTCAAAGATGAGTGTGGCTCCACCTAGAGGACAAAAGTAAACATACAAAGTGATACTCATGGCAGTGGGTCCATGCAGCATGCTAAAACTGACACAGACTGTCTGGGAACAGAATAACTTTATGTACTATATGATTGCATTTAATTGTTTTAAGATCTTGAAATCAGTTATGGTCAGTTAGGAAAAATGCATTCACTTCTGTTTAAATAGATTTCTGCCAAGTGACCTGTTTGGTCTATTTGCATGCTTTACATGGGATTTGTATAGAGTAAGATTCTTCCAATTCGAGTCCTGGTTATAATAATTTAACTTATTTGAGACAAAAGCATCTTAGTGTTAAGGTCATCCTAAGTGATAGAGTGTCCAGTGTGACACTTGCTCTACCATTTAAGAATCATCTTTGAAACCTTGCTGTGTTCAATAGGTGTGTTTGAGCAAGGATGTTACTGAACTGTGCTGGACACTGGCCTTAAAAATGACTGAAATGAGAGAGAAAAACAGTGTAACAGCAGCACACTGAATACACCTTATGTTGTACATCTGCAATACATACCTGGAATTTTGGGTGGTGCACCTCTATCTCCATAACCTACAATGTAACAGTATGAAGTGAGAGATTAAACTGGTTATAAATGTATGAACATGACAAAAACGAGATAGTTGACAAGTAATCTGGTAGTTCCAAAACTGGCTCCGGTTGTAGCAAGTTATAAATGTTTATCATGTAAATAAGACACTGGCTTCCCTCTCAACCATGTACAGGCAAAACATAAGGGCAGTTGTAGGATCTAGCAGAGTTCCAGACAAGTGAGTGTGGAACCACTTACCATGTTAATTATTATTGTCAGTGATCAGATTTCTGCAGTTATCCAAAAAAATAGGATAAAAAGAGCTGGATTTTAGCTCTCTTTATCGGATTTCTCAGTGCATGTATACTCTTATTTGGATTTCTTTCAGATTTCTCAGTCTGCACAAGTGCAAAAACAGACCGGAAATAAGCAAGCAGCGTTGCCGTGAGATGGCAGCAAAACACTTTTGGAGCGACATGGAAACCAACTACATACTTCACGAAATGAGGGATTTAAATATTCGTTATTTTCTAAATTATATATGTTCTTATTTTCAGGTAAAGTGGCGCAATGTTTTTAAAAAGCTGCAGCATGAAGTTTGAGTTTTACATTACATTTATGTTACGTCTTTGTTCACTGGCTGGTTGCAAGGCAGTAATCCGATTTCTGCTTGACTCATGTAGACCCGGAGCTTATACATTGCCTGATTACTCAAGTGCATGTAAATGTGTTGATTGGTTTACTGACAAAATCTGATTTTCTGCAGTTTCTAAACACACTCACTGACTATGTTAATTAGTTAAACTGTATAAGACTCTTTCTGGATTATTTTTATTATTATTACTTGGCATATTGTGAGTCCACAATTTTACAAACAAGTGAGCTACACAACAAACAGAACACTGGCCATTGTATGGAGATCAGCCTTACAGCAGTCTCTGACACCCTTTGCACTGTGCCTAAACTCTCCATTCTTAATCCTTGTTTTGCCGGACCAGGACTCATATTCACAAAGCTTTTCAGAGTAGGAGTGCTGATCTGGGATCTTTTCCTGTCAGTAAAGTCATAGTCAACAGATCATCACTTGTACTCTGAGAAGCTTGATTAATACAGGCCCAGGTTCCGGCATGGCAACCAAATGGTAATTATGTCTAACAGCATATCCTTGATGTTCCTCTTTTACAACCTGAGAAAAAGTCGAGCACAGTTTGGTTATTTCCCTGCTTAAACACTCCTACTAAACATGGCAATTAACTGATAAGTGAAATCAGGTGCGTTCAAGCAGAGAGAATCACCAAACTGTGCTGAAATCCAGCATCCTCAAAGTGATGATTCCACACCAGAAGTGCTTCCTACGGCCTCATCTAAGCATCTCCTTCCTTGACTGTGTTCCTTGCAGTGCCACCAATTCTGTGCAAAGCAACGGAAAGAATGCCGCTGCTCACCTGCCTCACAACCTCCCAACAGTCTCTCTTGTGAACGCTTTACTGAACTGAAGTCCTCTGGCTTGTAGTTCAGTCGCAGCATAATACAGTCAAGGCTGCACTCAAATGTCAAGCAGTTCTTTGCAAATGAAACACGTCATGATGTGTACAGCAGCCAAAAGACTTGAATGCATCTCTTGACACTGCCCCCTCACACAGCAATTCACCATCTAACTCAGAATTCCAGGCTGTTTTCTGTGAGGACTTGCACAACAGACAGAAAGCACGGAACCATGGCCTCTTAACCGTTCAGTTAAATGACCTCTCTATTTTTCATTTATTTATTCAAAATTTGAAAGTGCCAGCTACCCTTTATAATGTGTTAA
This sequence comes from Piaractus mesopotamicus, assembly GCA_023558415.1. Taxonomy (NCBI): domain Eukaryota; kingdom Metazoa; phylum Chordata; class Actinopteri; order Characiformes; family Serrasalmidae; genus Piaractus; species Piaractus mesopotamicus. The sequence goes on along the minus strand of JAILXH010273257.1, from coordinate 4,645 downwards.
AATGTCATGATGAATGGACCAAAAGAAATGGTTCAAAATTATTTTGAAAAAAAAAAAACAAAACTCATACCTAGACTTGCACAAGGGGTCAATGTTGCCAACAGCCTGCTGCCCCTGGACACATTTCACATTCTGGCCACTAAGAATCTGCATTTTTTAGTGGCCTAGAATTTTTTAGATTTTTTGGAATTGTTTTGTATTTTTCCCCCTGACTAGCTTGTTTTTCATATCTTCACAAACATCCAACATTAATAACAAAATAACTATTTTTCACCATCTCTTACGAGATCTAGAGTCTGTTTGGTCAGACACAGAACTGCATCAAATCAGATTTTGCTGGATTTTGGCAAATGTTAACGCCACAATAACGAAAATATTTCACTTTTCAAAGCAACTTTTTGTTTTTTTTTGTACTGAAGCATGTGTGTCAGTTGTAAATACACTGTATATACAATTAACGTTTCTATAATTCTGGCCACAAGATTTATGAGCTTGTTAGCACAAATGGACAGTGAAAATTTTTCTATCTGTCTACCCCGACTTGCATACCTTATTAAAGTTACTACTCATACAAATTATAACTTCTCTTCATCTAGACCTCATACCGGACTTTCTACAGACTTGGCAGTGTCCTGACCATGGCTCCTTGCTGGACTTCCATGCAAACAATTATCTGCTTTTTTTTGTAAAATCACTCTAAGCAAGATGATCTGTTTATTAAATGAACGTAAATTCAGATGTAGATAGCGACTCCCTCCGTTACTCACCAAGCTCAGACGGAATGACCAGTTTCCTCTTCTCCCCCTCACACATTCTAAAAACAAGAAGGAAAGAGATGACGCTCAACTTCTCCCTGCAACACACTGTCTGAGCCCTCCCTAGGACTCACTTTTGCTCTCTTGTGCGATCCATGCCCAAACCCTAACCCTCGCAAGAAACAAGTGAAACTACCATACAAGCCACAGGCCAACCACAAAACACTGAGAAGAACTAAAACTGAACTCACCCTAGCAGACCCTGGTCCCAGCCTTTAATGACCTGTCCAGTCCCCAGGGTGAAGGTGAAGGGCTGATTCCTCGGTATGCTGCTGTCAAATTCTGTTCCATCCTCCAGCTTTCCCTTAAGGCAAAATAACAGGAAAAACGGTCAAGTAAAGAAGGGGAAGAGGGAATGTTATAGAAAAATGAATAATACATTGGACACCTACAGTGTAGTGCATATTCAATACATCTCCTTTCCGGGACTTGATGGGACAGTTGTCCACTCTTTTCTTTATTCCAATTTGAAGCTTTTTCTTCTCAGCCCCATGAACAACCTCCGTGAGGAGGGACATCAGGGCCACAGCTAGCAACAAATACAGCCTCATATCTGTAAACACGAAAGGAAAAAGGTAATATATGTGAATAACAACTCTACTTGGACTTGACAAATGTGTACTTTTTCTTGCAAAAGCTGCTAGCAAGATGAAGCAAATGTACTGAGCCGAGCAGCTTTCACTGACGTGTCCTTCAGCACACCATCAACAAACACAACAGTTTCAGTTTCATAGCTGAGTTTATAATTTAATCTTCAAATCTAATGATACGTGTTGACAGAAGTCCAGACCCTCCAATGTTATGCCATTCAAGAGAGAAACTGTAAGCTTGCGAAAATGGAGAACGTTAAAGGTTCTCATAAACCACAGTTAATGAGTAGCTGGCGGGCCAGGCCTGGGCAGAAAGAGAAGACAGCATTGCATTGCAAGAGTCACACCACTGCTAATATAACCTAATGTCAACCAAAAATATCAGAAATTTCTAGAGCACACTGGAAATCGCAAATTATGTATCTGTCTTTCAAAACACAAAGATTAACGTTATTTCTAACCTTAATACTGGCTTGGCAGACTCTAGCTAGGTTAATTTAGCAACGGGCTAAATGCCCCCATCACATGCAATTCTGTATTAATTTAATAGTCAGCACGTTTTAGTCACAATATAGTTAAAAGAACCATTAAAAGGGTCCGGCAACATTCGGCATCCTTATCTGAACCGTTTGTCTACGTTACCTCGCATTAAATATGCTGAGCTAGTCAAACCTAGCAGTTAGCTAACTTTATCTCAGCTGAATACGGCCAGCTAAGCTACTCTATCGTTTTTCAGCTGAAAACATTATAAACAGTAGCTGAGAACAGAGAATGATTAGCCTTTCATTGATATGACTTGCATTACCTTCAGTTAGAATGAGATACACAGCCTTCCCGGTTTTAAACAGGTTTGGATGGCGGAGCTGCTGAAACACAGATGTGAATCAAGCAACTACAACGAAACTCCAGCCTTTAAACTGAATCCCGAACATACTGCTGGTATTGTAGCAACAGACCCGTAGGATGCAATGCATAAGTACACAAATGGTAATCGTAATGTCTTATAAAATATCAACAAAAATAAAATGAAAAAAGACAAAAGAGAGATATTGGGAGCTTGAGTACGTTGATTGCGCTCCTCATTATCCTGAGGCAAATCACAGTTCAACTGGTGAAAAATCTTTTTTATGTACCTCCTAAACTCTGGAATAGTATTCCTGAGAATATTAGAAATGCAAGCTCAATTACTGTTCTTAAATTCAGATTAAAAACACATTTGTTTTTGCTAGCATATGTCAAGAGTAGTGTGGCTCATTTTCCCCTGTAGTTTGTAACGTCAAATGTGCTGTTATTTTTATTATTCATTTCCAGTGTTTTACTCAAATTCCATTTACAGCGCTTTGAGATTTTGTACATTCATTAAAATATTTTATAAATAGTGATTTATTTATTGTTAATAATAATAATAATAATAATAATAATAATAATAATAATAAACACAAAGCAATTCACGTTTTTTGGTGAGGACCTTTATTATGCTGGGTTTTGCGTGAGCCTTTCGTGCGTTATTGTTGCTTGTGGTGCTCCTTGTAAAGCTGCAGGTCGCTGAACGTTCAGCAGGAGGCGCCATTTCTCTGTTATTGTCTTCAGCTCCTGGCGTCGTCTGTGATATTTTTGTTCGGGGTTAAATGGAATATAAAAGATAAAGGAAGATACTTTAAAGAAATATTTTCTACACGTACACAAAGGAATATGTTGCGCTTAAATAGCATTTTAAACATTGCGGGGCAAATAAGTGGAGCACTTAAGCACACACTGTTTCTCTCACACGAGCCTCTTATTGCCGCCTGGCTAATGAGGATTTATTAAAGACCCAGAGGTTGTTAGCTCCGTTTTCACCACAACCCACAGCAGCACGTTATAATAAATTCCATCAGAAAAACTGCATTGAGTCTCCAGGCTGAAGAGGAGTAAACTATAATCACTTCATTCTCCTCTGACAGAAGGTTTCTCATTTAAATCTCATGAGTCATGTACTGTGTGACTGTAAAGTACGTGGCTGAAATACAAAAAGTTTCTGTTGCTGTGGGTGACCGAAGGCAGACTGAGGCAGCCACACAGACTGTGCTGCTGTTTCATTCAGGAGTCGTTCCCAGAACAGGCACGCAAATTTGGACATTTTAATGTCAAGAAAACATCATCTCCACCCTCCATAGTTTTCAGTATAGACCCTATACGACTGTAAGACTGTTTTGAATCATTTGAAAATACCTTGAGGTTACAGAACACACTATTTTTCTTCTTTAGGCTACGCTCAGCTTTGAAAGCCTGCAGTATATCCTGGGGGGGCCCAGCTTGCAACCTGTCCTGTATTAGACTGGATATTAAGGGCACCATACAAAGGGACAGCATCCTACTTCCAGTCCACAACAAAATTATAGCAAGATTGTGAGATCGACCTTGCTTCAAGAAATAGACCCATGGATTTGGACACAGTA
>JAILXH010273113.1:1400-12816 GCA_023558415.1 Piaractus mesopotamicus | reverse complement strand
AACTTGTTCAACTCAACATGGAGCTGCGCAGACTGATTGCCACCTGGCTCGCTACAGTGCATGCTGGTTACTATTTCGTCTGATTTGCGTCAGCACCACCGGACATGCGTTCTTATAATCTCACTGGAGCGAGGCATTTGCAGTTTGCAAAGTCAGGCGCCATAGCTGCTCACCACCATACTGAGCGAGCTGAGAGACAGCTTGATGACGACAGAGCTTCATCCTCATTGGCTAGTTGATGTGGGCATGTGGACACAAACTGTACTGAATGCACTATGTAGCCTATTAAGATATACAGTGTTTGTGGTCATTATTTTCATGTGATATTCAAATTCATATTTTTCAAAGAAATGTTACATCTGATATATGAATGTGCTGCTGGCTCATGTGGGGTGCTGTCAGTAAAACCATTGAGCTTGACAGCTCTCTCCTCAACTTCTCACCCAGCTGCAGTTGGCTACTCGTGCTGACCACCAAGGCGAGACGCAGTTCATCTTAAACAAGCTGAAATATCCGGCTAGGGAACAGAATTGTCATTCATTATCATTTTTTGTGAACTCAAAGAAAGTGCACTTACTTTTTAAGTTATCATTTTGTCCCATTTCTGGGACAACGTACACAGTTGTCACTAGAGTCAAACGATGAAATTACGGCAAGAACAGCAATGCTGCATGCATAAAAAGCACAGATCTTCAGCAGACAGTGAAGGTGGCTTTATAATGACTCCTTGAAATAGCCCAGTTGTTAGTGTTGAAATCTGTGCCCACAAAATGTAAGCAGATGGCAAACTGCCAGCTGAACATCACCAGATACTGCTAACTCGCTTTAACTAGTTATTTACAACTTTATATTCTCTGCATATGTTCTGCCCTCTCTCAAGCAGGCAGCAGAAAGGCAACAGGCTAACAGGCTAATGTACAATAATAAAGGACACACTTCAAACCGTTGAAGAAAGAGTTACTTAAAAACTGAGACAAAGTAAAAATGCTGTCTACATGCCTGTTATAAGCTTAAAATGTGGTAACGATCGCCTGCCCCTGTGTTTTCGGTCATCATGATGGAGTCAACATCCACAACGTATCACTTCAATTTCTGTTGTAAGCTTCAAATGTGTGTTTATTCTGGAGAGCTTCTGAAAAATTTAAATTTAGCATGGTGAAAATCCCTTTAGGGCACTAGCTGTTAGTGGTGGCAAACAAAAGCTACTTGCAAAGTGAATTTCTACATTAAACATTGCCGTGTCATGACAAACATGGCTGGCTCCTTTTCATGTAAAGTAAATGTCGTGTTACTGGACAGTGAGGATGGTACTGTTTTTAACTGAGACAGATTCCCGTTGCAGTTCCATCAACAGGCCAGTCACCTGTTGACTAAGGCCTTGTCCACATGCATTCAGATATTGTTTTTTAAAAATAGTTTTTCACTATTTAAAAACAAATCTTCATCCACACCAACAGCGTTTCGAAAAACTCTACGTACACATGAAAACGCAAAAACGACTTACATGAGCAGCCCAGTAGGGGGAGATAATTTCCTATAAAATTTTACATCATACACCTCAGGAAAGAACATTGTGAGCATGAGCACTGTGCAAATTACAGAGAGTTTCACAAAGCACAAAGTACAGTTTTTCTAACAATGTGATGGCGTTGTGTTACAAATACAGTAGACATTGACCTGTAGGCCATCAGACTTCTGTAATTCAGTATCTTACACAGATTCAAAGTCTGACTTTTGCTGGAAAATTAAAGCTTTAAAAAGCAAACAAAAACCTACCGCTTGCTGCAGAGTTTTTATGTTATCATGGCTTCGCCACGATCTCTGAAACATCCACACAGTCCTCATCAGGCCGAGAAGATTAGTTTTTCAAGTTTTTCACCCCATTTAAACGATGGGATTTATTTCAAATATGACTCCGGTTAATGATCATCAATTATCTTAAAAATATATATATATCTTTCGAATAATTGCAGTCAAAGTGACTCCCCACTTACAAGAACTGCAAATGCAGTGCATTCTGATGCCTCTATACTACGGTTTAATGAAAAAGTAAAGCCAAATTCAATTCTAAACATGATTATAACTTCCAAATCATCCCCAAATTTCTGAGCCCACAGAAACAACCCAGTCGGCAGTCATATTTCAGACAGAGTTATGCATAATTAATAAATAAAAAAAGCTACAAACAAGCACAAGTTACTGACAGGATGTCAACATTTACAAAAGGCTGTGTTTTGCACATTCAAGCGCTTCAATTTTGTTATGATTTCAACTGTTTATCCTTTTGGTTTTAGCTTAGTGTTCAAAGAAGAGACAGTTTCCAACCTCTTTGTATTCCAAGCAGACTGAGCGAATATCTTTGCAGACTCCCAATAAAAATACCAATATGCTCCCATTTCATCAGAAATTAGTCAAAAGAACCACATACACATATTAATTCATTAACATGCAGAGTAAAAATCTACAGCCCACGATTCAGTCCACTTAAGCACATCTTGAACCAATGTTATGTTGTATTTTAATTTCATTATGTGTCTGCTAGGATAGTTAGCTTCCCTGTCCCTCATTCATTGTTTGTCCTGTGTTTTGGCTTTGCTCATTTTGGCTTCTATTAGTGAAAAAAATTGACCACAAAAAAAACACACCACCATCTGATGATGAGATTAATGCTTGTATGTTTTTGTCTGGTGGTGGGGTATTGTATATTGTGGTCAGGCATGAGGAGCTCCATGGTACTTACGCAGGGTGTGCCAGGTCCTGCGGTCTCTCAGCTGCCTCGGGGAACACAGGGTGGGGAGGCTCTCCTATGGGCACGCAACCCAGAGACTTACTGATGGCATGGCTCAGTTTCTTGGCTGGGGACTTCTGTGAAAAGCAAAGAAACAAAGACAAGGCTAGACGTACTGAAGTGGACGGAATACCAATCATGCTCCTTAAGCCCCTGGTAGAAAGCTACAGCACTTAATAAAGACAAAGAAGCATTCATGTTTGAATCAGTTATACAGTCAAGTTTGATTAATGTAGATACGGATTTAGCCTTTTCTCAGACTAAATTAATCTGTCATTGGAAAGCTTTTTTGGTCTACAATTAGGGTTAATCTGTGTCTAAGAGACCAGGTCATGCACTTACAAAGTTTTAGAGTCACTTTACTTTTGGTGATGATAAAAAATGTTGTTTGATTCAGCAAAACCCTGAACTGGCATGACCTTGTTCAGTGCTCTGGGGTTGAAAACAATCATCTTTGCGGTGGCACTTGGGGGAGAGAGAGTGGAAGAGGGAGAGAGAGAGAAAGAGAGAGAGAGAGAAAGAGAGGGAGAGAGAGAGAGAGAGAGAGAGAGAGAGGAAGAGAGATAAAGAGAGAGAGAAAATCTCTCAGAATTGGATTTAGGAAGTGCTGCAAATTCTTTCCTGGGCTTCAATTTCCAGCACAGCGATTGAGCTTGAGGCCAATGGGGGAGATTTGAAAATGTAATCAATATAACCCACTTGCCGAGCAACGTAAAAACCCCATGAAATCCCGCATCAGAGGAGAATGACGTTCTGCAGAGAAGCGCAACTCTGGAGCTCAATTACTCCTCCATGCCGGGCAGGCAAATGGGCCACAGCAGGAGCCAATAAAATACATTCTCTACAGTTCGTCTCATTAATGGCATGTTGAAGTGGGACCTTCTCTAGGTATGCATGCGTGTGTCCGTACCCATGAGGAGTGCTCCTTCATCTGATGCTGGTTGCTATGGGGACCGCTGGCATGGCCACGCCAGAAGCAATTCTGGCAAAGCTGGTAGCCGTGGCACTGCTGGCACCGGTAGCGAAAACCCATCATGCTCTCACTCCGGCAGTACGAGCACTCCACCGGATGGAAGACTGGAGCACAGTGTAGAGAGACATTTCATTAGGTTGTGTTCACACGTAGCCTTTTGCCTGGAGTGTTTTTTGTGCTGATGTGAAAAGTGATGCGAACATTGCAACCATAACAATGGAGTACAATCTGATAAACCAGCTAGCAAGATATAAGTAGCCTATCAGATTCATTTTAGCTACCCATCAGCTTATTGTTTATGTCACCTCATGAGATTTGCAAAACTGATGCTCAGAAAACCATATGAGCCAAATAACCCCCACTGGTCTGAAAGAGTTATTCATAAAAATGGCATCTTTGTTAAAAAAGGAATCAGCTGACAATAAGTTACGTGAAAAAAAAAATATATATATTCATATATCATTTTGTACTTTGTGATGGTGATACTGTAGTATTACGAAATATCATTCGTGCATTTAAATTAATGTGTTCAACTATTTTAATACATTTTGAGTAGGGGTGGGCAATATGACAACATTGTTCATTATCATAATACATTAAATCACACTGCATGTCACAATATCCTTTTCTGAATATATTCACTTCTCTCTTCATTGAGGATTTCATCAGCATTGACCAAATGCATGTTTCATGACAAAGAGAGCATAATTGGTCCTGTTTACCTGGATTTAGTGCAGTGCAGTGAAGTGAAACCCTGAACAAAAATCCCTGTATTCACAGGTTATGTCAGTTCATATTATTTTTAAAAATGGCACCACTTTTTTTTGTTTTTTTTGACTGTATTTACATGATGCGTACAAAAGGTCTGGACACAGAGAATACTCTGTAAAAGCAGATCACTTGGAGTTATTTCCCTCAACAGACAGTTTATGTGGCTAATGCAAAGGCTTCCGAACACCATTTTAATTTCCACTTACTGGTTTTCACTCGCTTTCACTAGAAATCACACAGAATTTCCCTTTTGAAAGAATCGGTATTGGCACTGATATCGAGACATTAGTCTTAGCACTACTCGGTATAAGATCGAAAAGAAAATCACTGGTATCACCCGTCACCATTGCCATGCACTGTTCTCACAGAGCTTAATGGTGGTATGTTGTTTTGGATGGTGCTGAATGAAACTTCCTCTCCATGATTTCTTTGGTTTGGTCAGATCACATAGTCATGCAGATCTACATGCTAGTCATCTCTGTCGATATATTTGCTGAGGCCATGGGCTACAGAATTGGCCAAAATATAGAATAGAATATAGAATATAATGGATATAACGGATATAACGGTTGATAAACAAATGGGGCATAATTACGTCTTTCGGTTAAAAAGAATATATATACTAGACTGCTTTTGGTCACAGCCCTGGCCTACAGGTCTGCACACACTTTCCAAGCAGGTTCAAAACACAACTTGTGTTTTAGTGACGTCAAAGTTGACAACAGTTGCCGTGGGAAGCGATTCGGCTTGCTTTAATGAAAATATGTCATTAGCAAGGCTACTGTAGGTTCTGCACACATATGATGAAAACATAGAAATACTAACTCCACTCTAAAACAAGCACATATAGATAATTACTACATTCAAATAAGTAACATTTCAGATTTTTTTCTTACTATTTTTAACAGTTGAGGTTAAACAATCCTGAAATCAGCACCCTCACTTCCTGGAAGCTGAAGTAGAGCTGGGCAATAAGCTGATATTTAACATTATCGTGATAAATTACATCACAATATGTCTCAATTAGCTTTTCTAAACAATTGAAATGTTGAATACAACTGGGTTCATAGTTTTTGATAGCATTTTTAAAATGTGGCACCAGGGAAGCGCAGGGAACAAACTAACACAAGGCACAGTTTACGTTGTTTTTTATATTGTTATACAAGCACATGCTCCTAGCCACATTACCACACTTCCTAGCCACAGTCTACTGTGAAAATTCTGAACGGTCCATCAGCGTTTTAAGGAGATCTGTGAAAAAGACTGTTTTCAGGGCACGTAAGTAATTTTTTTCAACACAAGTTTTTTTCGGGTACTAAGCTGCCTGTATAAATCACAAAATCCAACCTTATATTACTTTTATCACCATCTTGTTGCCTACAACGTAGCACCGTTTTGAAGCCTAAGACGTAATCAGAAACATTGAAGCTCACAGCAAGTGCTAGCTAGGCTTAAGTACAGCCTCCGTACTGCGAGGTTAGTTGTTATATGGTGTTACACCTAAGCCATGTTTAGTAAACAAAGATAAATAGAGTAAAATTTGTTTTTTGTTCCATATGTTTACACAGATATTAAAATGAAAGTGAGAAAACATCTGAAAACAGGGATTTTCTTCTACTTTATTAGTATCTTTCAGATATTAGTTTTTTGGTTTTAAATAAGTAAATTAATGAAACTTCCATTAACAGTTGGTAAAGCTGTAGCTATTCAGAAACAATGTTCAATGTTTTACTGATGTGTGATGTTTTTTATTTGCTGTCCTGCACTGGACAACAAAAATGAATGTGAGGTTGATTGACACACAATCTCATGTCAGTTTTCATATACAATTTAATGTGTGTGTATCTATCAATTGAGCTGCCTGTCTGTCCCATAGACTGAGAATATATAATGCAACATGGTTGCAAAATATATTTGTTCCTTACAACACTGAATTATACTGAATTAACTTTGTGTGAACTAATTCATCAGACTTTTTCCAGCAAGTGTTAAACTGACCCTCTGTCTGTTACAATTACCCCACCCATGGGGTAAATTGTAACATCACTTCCTGTCATTTTCGGAGGAATTCTACATGAACGGTAGGTGTTAGAAATAAGGTTCGAGCGCTGGTTTGCTGCAGAGACGTTATGTGTTAGCTTGTATAAAAATCTGATTATTCCAACTGAAATATTTTTTTACATTTTACCAAAAAAGGGTTAGGTTGTGCCCCTCTCTCCCCTACTTTGTCTCTTCTAACTTATCAGATGTCTGAAAAAAATAAATATACTAACACATCCTGCACCGTAAAAATGACCTGAAGTATCGCGATATTACATTTTCCCACATCGCCCAGCTCTAAACTGAAGGTACAGGACATCGCACAGTTTGTCACGGAATTTGGCCGAGAGTCATGGGCTTATCCCTGACACCGCTAGATGCCGTAAACTCACAACACCAACGTTTTTGCGCGTTTTCCGCGGGTTTAAGACCTCGGTAAGAGCCTCTCTATGCTGGGCCGTATGTTCAGAAGCAGCAGGCGGCTGGTAAACAGACCGGCGCGGCGCGGCGCTCTCAGCACGTACCGTTCTCTACGTTGGCCAGTCGGTGCATGAGAGGTAGCCAAACGAGGCACTGCGGGGGTGGGTCCGCCATCATCACGTCCAGGAAGGTGTTCAGCAATATCTTCTTCTGGCAAGGGACAGGTAAGAGACGGTCAGCCAAAATGAAGTAGGCTGAACTGCTGACTGTAAGCCAACTCGTATTGCAGGGAACGGGACACTCACCTGCTGAGGGAAACACGTCCTCACTGAGTGCTCCGTGTAGCCGAACGAAGGGCCCTCGAACACGGCCGTGGGGAGCTTCAGCACCTCCCTCAGGAACTGGTCAAACTTAGCGAACACCATCGTCCCACTGGAGTCCGATATCTGAGAGAAAATATCTGAGAGGAGGGGAGAACGATTCGTGAAAGAATGTGCAAACTCATAGAAAACACTCATGTAACGTTTAGATTCAGAGGATTTTAGAAAACGTGGGTTGACAAATGTGAAACATTAACGTGACACAGCACCGCCATGTGTTCAATTAATGTAACTACACGAGGCGCCACTGTAATGCAATGCTGAGACATGTATACATGAAAAATAAAATAATGTTTCTTTTTTCTTATATGTATTTTTTTGTTTGTTTGTTTGTTCAGAAAAAATAATTTTATTGCGCTTACTTTTTGGTTTGAAGGCTTGGGTAGGGTATGTAATTCAATTGGGTAGAGTGTAATATTTTGCCTTGCTAAGAATGGTTAGATTCTTGAAAATACACAAGAGGGCAGCAAAGTGCCACTGACAAGTTTTACATCCCGCAGAGAATCCAAAATGATGGATTTCATGCACTTGTATTGAACAGTTCCAGTTCCAAAATGAACCTTAAATGATGTTACTTTGAAAAAGGATAATTTATTACATATGCTGAAAGGCAGGTAAATACGTATTACTGCTAAAAAGCAGAGAGTGGTGCTAGAAGTAGCATCTGCTTCAAGGTGTAACATGGCCTGTCCAGGTTAAAACACATATAAACATTGATGTACATATAAAAACACGTTACTTACACCGTAATTTGTCAACTATCTTCCCACCACACATGGTCGCCAGCATTGACTTCACAGAAAAAACTGTGAGTTTCCCATGGCCCTCACTGCAACACAAACACATGCATTAGAGACTACTGACAGTCGTCATGGAGCTCGTTACGTTTGGGGTCACTTAAGCCTAGTCTTGAATCACTGTGAGTGGAGAATCTCAATTAACAAAGTAATCTAGGCTAGAACTTGATCTGCTTCTGTAAGATCGATCCACAGACTTTGTGAAAGGTGTGAAAATAGGCAAGCTGATTTGGCACGTTCTCCAGTGTTAGTAGAATAATAGACTGCCTGAAGTGGAGACAGTGTGAGTGCAGTCCGAGAGAGCTGCACTGAATACTGATTAGTTTGAAAGAAGTGCCTCCAAAGATTCTACAGTAGTCAAGCTGCTCCTTTAAACAAGTATCCTTAGTATTTAGATCAGAGGGCACAACTTCAGCACTGAAGGGCCACAATCCAACACTTCGGTGACTTTCTTGCTGTAATACACTTACTAATCCTGCTAATTAACAAATGAGGTGAATATTCAGTTAATTACCAGGATTAGTAGGTGTGTTTTGAGCAGGGACATTACTAAACTGTGCTGGGCACCAGCCCTCCAGCACCCTTGACTTAGACAGGGCATGGGCTGACAGCTATACCCTGAATTATAAAGATTTATAAAAGGCTAAGGAAAGTACTAGTAATAAATTGCATTCTTCTTCTTCTTCTTTCTTTCCTTGTCATTCCTCTTATCCCCTGCTTATTCATGATCTTCTTATTATCACAGCAGCTCTGAGAAATTGTTACAGATTGTTCTGCACTTATTGTGAAACCTTCATTCATGTAAAATTTACTCACAGAACAGACATTTCCTTAGATTTACTATAGAATGACACATTTGAGGTTAACTAATTATAAGAATAAGACATAATTATTTTTTTTGTTTGTTTTTAGCTTTGTCTTCTGTTATCCCCCTTGTGTTGTTTCCCTTGTGATATTCTTGTGTTTCATTACTGGCCTATTCTTGACACTCTGTGAAGTATCCTTGAGCTTTGGAAAGGTGTTATATAAATAAAATGTATTATTATTTTTATTATTATTAATAATAATAATAACGATAATCTGCAGTGTGTGTTTTAATGGATAACAATTGATGTTCCAACATTTTTAAAGAGCCACTTCTCACCTGTCATAGGTGGCCACCATGAAGTTGAGCAGCAGGCCAATAGACTGCTCCACGTTAATCTGGTGAGTGGTGGGCAGGCGCTTGTTCAGCTGGTAGAAGATGGAGGAAAGGATGGTCTCAAGTCGCGACACATTGATCTCAGCATTGTGGTCCAGCGTACTGAGCCCGTTGTCGCGGAACGCCTCAATCATGTTCCACACATCCACCAGGTGAACTGAGAGAGGGAAGGACGGAGACAGAGTGGAGAGAGTGTTCAGAGGTAAGAGTAAAGATCTTATATTTTAGTCTGTCTCACATTTTAAACTAAATTTAAGGTAATTAAATTTAAGGGCATTTATAAAACTCACACAGGCTACATCTTGAGAGGAACAAAAAGGAAAGCAGTCCTTCTTAAAGAATGACAAGATTACAAAGTCAAGACACATAGAGATATAACTTACGATTGCATCTTTTCTGAACAAATCGTAGCTTGCACGCCGTCCTATATGTTGACAGTCGGATTACATCAAAGTTTTGTGCTCCTGGTGATCATAAAATGCATTATTTAGCAGTTATTCTTGTCGGCGGTTCCAAATAAACATACACCAATTCAAAATCAAACATTTCAATTGGCATTTCAGCCATTTAATAACGGTAGTCCTACTCTTGGAACTTGGTCAGTATGTTCCTCTTTTTTTGCTTAAAGGACACAGATTTGTGATGTCATTTGGCCTGTGGCAGTAGGGTGAAGAGGAGCTAGCCTAGCTTCAGCCTCTCTGTGCATGTGGTCATGTGCAAACAAAGCGCTGTACTGTATGTTAACTCACTCATCTCCATGAAGAGCTGCCTCTTCTCGACCGTGGCCTTGCTGCTCTTGCTGCCCTCCTCAATCATTCTGAACAGGACAAAAACACAAATGTTCACTACCACATCATCAAACTGAGTACACACAAAGGTAATAATAATACATTTATTCATATAGCACTTTTCATTTTAGTTATGAATTAACTAAATAACAAAGTGATTTACACAGAAATATAAGTAAAACACTAAAAGGATAAAAACTAGTGTCTAAATGTAAAATAAAAAACAGCATAATTACAGACCACAGACAAAAATGAGCTACAATACTCTAGCCTATATGCTAGCCTAGTTTACATTCCTTAAATTCTCTGGAATCTATTTCAGACACATCTATTTCAGAGTCTCAGAGCTATGTAAAAAAGATCCTCCATTAAGTGAGTGCTGAGCGATCTTAGACATTTGCAGTAAGCTTGCCTCAGGGCACAATACATATAACACATAATACATTATTTAATTGCACAGTAGTTGTTAGCATGTCGAAGGAGGTTAAACAGCATACTTTCCGAGTAAATCCTCATTAAGAGAACAGTGACAGTGGAGTACAAACATACTGCTCTACTTCCTGATAATTATCAAACTTATGTTTCTGTCAAGGAAGAACAGTATACAACAAAGGATGTACACAGCAAGTTCTGTTTGGCGAAGAATATTTATCCATAAAAACCCACAATACAGCAAAAAATTTGTCTGGTCTCTTAATGTAAAGGCATAACCTGTTTAGTGAGATGCACATAACGCTACTACTGTATTCTACCTGCATGCATTACTAAAAAGCTTCATCCAGCATATGAGGCCTTAAGGAAACTTTTGGCACTTTGTCTTCAGTTCAAAAGGATGATTTAAATAATAAATACTCACCTGTCGGTTGGGCTGGTTCTCAGTGAAAGGGAAGCAAAATTGGGACGTTCCTGCGAAAGGAAAAAAAATTAGACCCAGAAAGGTAGAAGAAAAGCATGCACGCCTGCCTCTTATTAGTAAGTAATGCAGCGGTAGCAAGGCCTTCATTAAGGTCAGCTTTGCTGATTTTCTGGTCACAACAAAAGAGCACTCGAGTTCTCATCAAGTGTGTAAATGATGATTCCATCTGCCATTAGTTTGTGCAAAGGCAGCATCCTGTGGGCTAATGATACAAAGGCTGCTAAAAGGGCTCTTTATGATGATAGGCAGGAAGCACACTGTAGACCTTCAGTGAGTGGGAAAAGCCAGGAGTCATGGACAGGCATCAGAGACGGCTTTCTCAAAGTGTTCCTGCTTTTTGGC
>JAILXH010273111.1:17084-37166 GCA_023558415.1 Piaractus mesopotamicus | reverse complement strand
ACCTTACAGGACACCACAGTTTCTAATCTGCCTAAATGAAAAGGCGGATATTGACTTCAGATTGTCTTTACTGTCGTCTCTTTAGCAGCTTTCCTGGCGGCCTAGGCCTGCTTTGATGGAAGTGCAAGTAAGTCATTTCAGAATCTGCTGTATAAAGCACACCAGCTCTTTTAAAAGTAGCTTTTAAGTGAAGTTTTTGGGTGGAATGTGAAGAGCACTTCTTAGATCATGTAATTTTGAATATGCGACTTTTCAAGGACTCCCATTAAACCGCATGTAGTGAATCACACATCTTTTGTTGATAATTCTACCGCGGTAAGTGGTCGGAGTACTTCAGGATGAGTCCTTTGAATGTGCTTTGAACACTCTCTCTTCTATGGATAGGCCTGCACCCCTGCAGTCACTGATTGCTGTAGCTCTGAAATGCGTGCTCTCTAAATTCATTTGGGATGTATGTAGCCTGGAGCTACGCGCTGGATTTATGCAAAGGGTCCTGTGTTGGGCCTGCCTTGTGGTCCTAATGGTCTGGCTCCAGCCTGCACTGTGCTTGGAATGAGCAGCCTAGGCTGAGGTGATGGTGTTGGGAGGTGAGGGAGGGTGTTTGAGTCATTGAGAGACACGGGCTTAGTAAATGGAAGTGGCAAGCTGCTGCACAAACATCCCTAATGGAAATCAGGTGCAAATTATCATCACCAAGGTGAGGACAGCGGTGGAAGGGAAAAGGGTGAGCGATGAAGAGTCACTGCCCCAAGCGCTGTTAGCTTTTTGGGCTTGAGTGTTTGCCTGATTGTAGTTTACAATCAAGTGGAAATGAATGGCAGAAGAAAAAGACCAGAGGTGCGTCTAAATTCCACACTAGAATCCATGAAGAGGCAATAAATTTCATATATGCTGCAGAGAAGAAATCATCAGATACCTATTGATATTCACTGGAGTCAAGTACAGAGATGTAGGCAAGACCTGGTACGTAGCTAATATGCCGTTTTGCTTCTGTTTTCCACTCCCTGATAATTCATCTCTTTCCTTGCATAAACAGAGCAGATATAAAAATGCTTTTTTCACGGAAATGAACAGCCACTGCGGAGTTCATCAGGTTTAATCATTTTTGCTCTCGCAAAACATGAAACGTTTCCCTGAGAACAAACGAGAACAGTGTAGGGGATTCATCTGTTTCTCTTTGAACATGAAAACCTGATAATGGCGTTGGACAGTGGTGAGCGCTGGAATGAGAAGGTTATTTCACAAGCGCTGGAGCCCATGGCAAGGTTGTTTTGGACCCTGGTGAAGTTTCCCGTGTTGGCCCGCAAAACATAAGTGGGGCAAATACAAGATGCCTCAGAATGTCTCTGTCCCTTTAATGGTCCTCCTGTCTGGAGGCTCTGAGACATGGAGGGCGATGATAGAGCTAGGGCTCTTTCAGAGGGCGGCCAAGGAGATATAACGGCTCTGTCCTGATGGGGGGGGGGGGGGCATGTGCCGGCTGGCAAGGAGAAACCGAAGTACTGTCATGTGAATTCTCTGCCGCCTTGCTTGCGTTTCCGACATGCTGAATTTAGGTAAAAGAGTTCAGGTGTTTGACTGCATTTAGTTTATCTTGTCCCCTGTGATAGAAACTGGAGCAAGTGTCTCTCGTGTCATCGTAAATAATAATAAACTATCAGGCTGTACACAAACATCTAGGCCAGTGATTGAGCGGACAAGGACTTAAAAACCCTATACCTGGCCCTTAATCCAGTGGCCAGGACGTTCGAAGAATGTGCCGCATCCCCGTGGCAGCATGGGACCCGTCAAGACATTTAAACGTGAAGCGATGTGACATGACAGAGCGGTTTTGACATATGGTTCCTTTGAAATCATTGACAGACATTGTCTTTGAGTGTCACATGTCACTCAAGGTCCCTCACACTTCAGGCTCCGATGATCTTCAGAGCAAGCGAGCCCAGCAAAAGCCCACAGTACCCACGCCGCAATATTTCTGCCTTCCTTAATTCCTGCTTCTCAAAGCAATCCTTGTGGGACTGTGCAGCATATTGACTGGTGATACGTTTGGCAGATTGAAGCGCGGAGCTCGGGAAGACTCATTAACTTTGCGCTGTCAGTGCAACTGCTCTTTCTTTAACCTGCCTGCCCCTGGACGCTTCCAGCGTGCACTTCACAGTTGGCCTAAGAGAACGTCTTCATCGCTGAATTACAGGGCGCCTGGGTGGTCATTAGCCACACATACTCCCCGCGTTTCTGTCGAGATGGTGGGTCAGAGCGCAACGAGCCCTCACCCACACACCTCGTGGCAGAGCTGTTGCTCCCAGCAGCGTCAAGCCTTCCAGCACATTACAGCACATCTTTCCCCACATATGACCAGCTGAATGCTACACAGGCACGTTACAGTGAAAGACATAAAGGAGTGATATGTTTGATTTTCTGCTAAGGCTTGATGAAAAGTTGCTTGAATTGTTTCGGTAGTATGTAGCACTGGGCAGTATGACAATATATACTGTTATCATGATAAATTATGTCACAATACAGTATGTTTTTCTGAACATATGGTGTGTATTTATCAGTACATGTTGAACTCTGACCGACTGACTGTTTCATTATAAAGAGAGCAAAATTAATCCTGGATTCATGGCAGCACAGTGTGTGAATTACTGAATATAAATCATGTATTAATGTGTTAATTAATTAATAAATATGTTAAAAGTTTCTGATAGTATAGCACTACTTGTTCTTTTTTCTCAGCCCTGATCACATATAAGATAAGATAAGATAAGATAAGATAATCTTTTATTGTTACAGCAGCAAAGGGATAGCAAGGCACTCAAGAAAATAAAAGAAGTAACAAGAAGAGAATTAACAAGCAAGTAATTAACCTTGTTATCTGAAAACATAAATATTGACATATTGTGTATCGTGAAAAATTAGTATCGCGGTTTTAGATTTTTGCCATATCGCCCACCTCTAGTAGTGTGTCAGAGTTAATAGTTAAACGAAGTGAAAGTCAGTGTTGTTTGGGAGGATGTTGGAAAATAAAATGTCTTTCTTATTTACAATGGTGTTCTATAGAATAAGGTTTTTTTCTCTATTTACACTCAAATGTTCCTTTAGTGGCTAACTGGTTAACATCACAAGGATTACAAGCTATATCCTGTGTTTTACAACAGGATTTAGCCTGAGGCCAACTCCACTGTGTGTGAGCTATATACTTAGATTCATTGACAAAAAGTAAAACATTGTCATAAATTGACAGACGCATGAAAAACGTTAAAGATGACTCAAGCTGAAAAGTGTTTGAGGGTAACAGCGCCGTTTGGTTGTTAATGGGCAGTTATTGACCAGCTTTTCAAGAGAGAAGTGCCACAAAGCCCAGCTTAGATTTGCCCTTAATTGCTCTGTTGTGGGAATAATATGTAATAAGTTTTCTACTGCACTGTTTAACCTCTAGGAAACAGTATAGAATACAAGCAACATCCAACTTCACCAATAGGCTTTGCAGGCTTTGGTTTTAGATTTTGAACCACTTCTATCTGTCCTGATGGTCTCCAAGCTGGCAGTGAAAAAGGGTCTGCTCACGCAGAGAAGTGTTTCTGACTCTGTGGAAGTGGGGCACAAAGCCGTTAGTCACTTTAAGCATTCTGCCTTGGGAAATTCTCACCAGGAATACATTTTGGGATTTCTGCCTGTTTTTTAACACACACAATCACAGTCACTTCCCCAGTATGGGTGGACAAAACAGAGGCAAAAAAGTTGATACTTTCTTCTAAAGCCCATATATGCTGACTTTACTCTGTTTGGCAGGGTTTTAATGTTAATATGTGACTTTTTTTGCAAAATAGGCTGTAGGGAGACAGTATTGTCCTACCATGTACATCACTGCCTGGTTAAGCTTCAATTCACTGTATTACCCAAGTGTATGCAAAGATTCGCAGCATGTTTGCTCAGTACTTGGTGTGCAGTAGGGGTGCGGGAAAAAAAACTATTTTTAGATGCA
Source organism: Piaractus mesopotamicus (assembly GCA_023558415.1). Classification (NCBI taxonomy): domain Eukaryota; kingdom Metazoa; phylum Chordata; class Actinopteri; order Characiformes; family Serrasalmidae; genus Piaractus; species Piaractus mesopotamicus. The sequence goes on along the minus strand of JAILXH010273111.1, from coordinate 33,181 downwards.
TCGCGATGCGGACACGAACGATTCTGAATCGATTCATAAATGTTAAAAATCAATTTTCTAAATATTTAATTTATAACGTAACGTTGACGGAACGCAAAAGGCGGAACTTGGAAGTCTGGAAGTCCAGCGCCCGGACAGTCTGTGGCGGCACACAACAAAAACACAACTGGATGAGTGAGAAATCCGACCGACTCCCTCTGCTTTAAAGCCAGATCGATCAGGAGCCACAACCCAAATGAATAAGAAGGCCATTTTGTCCTTTCAACAAAATCAAACCACATGGGAGCCACAACATTTAATGTCCAGTATGTCTCAGTATGTGATGATGTCCTAGTTTAGGCTAAACAATATAAACGAGATCGAAGATTTACTTCGCTCTGCTTTAAGCTACAGCCGCTTTCCTCCCCTTCCTCTCAGGAAACTTTTATTCAAAACTAGAGCAGCTTATTGTAAAATGTCTCTCAGCGTTCGACTGTTTGGCTGAAGTCGCTTCTTAATCTCCAGCTTCTTGTTCGAATTTTTCCGTTCCACCATAAATTTTGACTGAGGTGCCGAATGTAAATGCGTGGAACGGGACAATTTAAAAGAGAAACTGACTTCATCTTCGCAACTTTTTAGTGTTTGTCAGTCTCTTGTTGCAGATTTAACGTACCAGGAAACCAACTCCGCTGCATCGTTGCTATGCGACCTGCAGTCTGCGGAGTTGTTGCGAAACAGGGCTTTCTCGCTATGCTGCACACGTCCCATGTCGAAGATATTTTACTGACACCGCCTCCCATCTCTACAGCGAGACCAAAACCGAAGTGATAAAATCACTAAAGAAAACGGGCAGGACGGCTGTAACGTGCTGCGTGGACATCCATTACCACTGGATCTTATTTCACCGTAACAGCGCATTTTATCGCAGATGAGTGGCAGCAGCATCTCATGTACTCCAATGAAGAGCAGTGAATGAGAGCCTTCTAGTTCACTTGCCACATCACTTTCACTTGACTTGTTAATAAAAGATATTGGAAGTAAATTCATTATTGATCATTACAAATACTTTGCTTTAACATTACCAAGTCCTCAGACAGTAAGAAAACAGAAATGCTGTATAGAAAAATAAGATGCATCAAGATGCATCGAGATGCATCGATAATCGTTTTATAATCGCATCGCAGCTTCTGAATCGTAATCGAATCGAATCGCGAGGTGCCTAAAGATTCCCACCCCTAGTGTGCAGTGTGTGTTTTTTTTTTTTAATAAAACAGCTTTAAAATTGTTTTTAGATAGGTCTGTCTGTAGGGCTGTGTTTCATGTAGCATGTGAGTGTATAAATTGTAGTCTTTGTCTGTACATTGATAGTTTATTCGATTAGATGTACAATGTGAGTATATAAATTTTAGATTTGGTCGGACGTGATGGTCTGTTCAGACTTACAGTGTGAGTGTATAAGTTGTAGGCTTTGTCTGTACGTGATGGTCTATTCAAACGTACAGAGTTAGTCTCCAAAGTACAATATTTGTGAAGTGTCTGGATTTAGAGGACATTCAACTACAGCTCCACCAGCCAATCCAAAGACTTCAACAAGACAAACTCGACAAGTGAGCTCCTCGAATTAGCCTCGCATTAGCCTTGGATGTGATTCTTGCTGTCACTGTGCTACAGAGACTGCTGTTGAAAGAGACAGATGAGGATCAAAGCTATGAAACATTCTTATGAACTATTAACCTGCTCTTCACCACTGTAGTGGTACTTGATCCAAGGTAACTAAGATAGCATTGCTAGCTAATGCACGTCGTTTAAAATCAGCTACATTTTAATGATGTAATTGTTAAGGTACGCTGCACTCATTTGCACTAACAACTGCTTATTTCTAAGTATTTTCTCATACAATTCAATAATTCATTCAATAATCCGATCATAATCGGATTTCTGCAGTTATTGGGTTATTAAGTGCTTGTAAACGCACTCATACTTGGTATTGATACATAACTGTTTCTGACCATTGTTTTGGTCACATCAATAGAAGAAAGAATCCTGTATATCTAAATGATTCTTTTAACCACCCAGAGCTCACATGCACAGATCACAGTCAGACACAACTGACTTTAACTAGTAATGCCAGTATGATTAATGCACAGAACACGGTCTGACTCTAGTCTTCTTTCCCCCGCCAGTGGACAATTGGAGGAGACAGCCTCTTTCAGATGGCTGAGTTAGGCATGCTGGACAAGTGTTGCTTTGAACTTTGGCTCTCGCTGCCAGGGGACAAAAGCAAGTCAGCAAAAATGTGGCTAAATATGGCCGAGAGGAGGCAGCGCGGTGCATGAAAATGAGTGTCTTTTGAGGCTCGGAAATTTTCACTTACTTGAATTACTTTAATGTGGCTTGTTAATTCTCTGCTCTCATGGGAGCTGATAGCTGTATGATAATTGTACGATTACCATATATATTGGTACAATGCACTCTGATATGGCATGTCAGGTTGCAGACACATTTTTCTGACTTATGCAAATGAGATTTAAACAAGGAAGTATTGGCTAGATTAATATGACTTTGAAAAATGAATTCATAAATCTCTAAACATTTATGTCTGGCCAGTGTATGTAACCAAGCCTTGACAATAGCATAATAGTAGCCTACTGTAATTATCAGTCCTACAAGGTTGAAGAGTAAACATTTGATATTACCCTTGTAAAAAAAAAGCTGAGGATGTATACTGGAATAAATGAATCTCTTTTCATCTTTTTTTCCTTTTTTGTTTTGTCTCATTCGGAGGCATAATTTGTCATAAAACATGAAAAATACATTGTTGACTTGAGTCTGGTGGGCCTAAGTGTTAAATAATTACACTGAACCGCCTCGGGTTCCTTTAAAGCAGAATACTTCAAAGGGCCCAACTCCTATTTTGACAGAGAGAAAACCTCATGCTGTCGTGGTCTATTTTTTGCTTTAGCGCGTTTTTTTTTTTTTTTTTTTTCACAGAGACCTGAAATGAAAACCGTCTGTTTATACATCTAATATTCCTGTTGCTCCTCGTGTCATTTCGTCGAGCCTCTCGGTCACAGCACTTCCACTGCGGTGCGCAGCGTGTTACCTGCAGAATGAAAGTGCAGAAATGACATCTGCTTTAGCCCAGAAAAGAAAAAATGATATATTTGCGGCGATAAAGATGTCGAGCCCCAAGGTGGATTACAAAAATGATAGGCTCGAATACAAAAGCATATACACGCTCTTTTTCTTTATTTTTCCCTACGTTTGGCACGTGGAGGCTGGAATGCTGTGAAGGAAGACGAGCGTATATTGAAGTAGAAAGTGTTCATTGTGAACTATTCGACTAGCTGTTTCACAATATAGATTTTTATGAAGTCCTTCAACTCTGGGTATGAAATGTTAATGAATAGATTTTGTTAGTTTGAGCTGTTCACAGGTTCAGCTATGCGTGTGGGGACTACTGTGTGGGGTTTGCTTTTGCTCATCCTTCCTGTGGTTACATCATGCACCTTGGTTCTGAATGGTTTTGGTGAGATTTATCCTGCGTAGGAGTCTGTCAACAGCAAAACCCAAACCCGGAGCTCTCTTCTTTTCCTTATTTCTTTTTATTGTTCACCTCAGTCTTATTCTTCCTGTCTTCTTCTTTGGCTGCTTACTCAGAGCTGCGTTACTATTGACAAACAGCCTTTCAAGATTTCTAACAATTGTATAGTTCCTTCCTTTCTGCTTGCAAGGGCTGTTTGCAGTGTTTGAATTGAAATGTTCTGAAAAGCTGTTTCTGTCAGTTTTTATCTGAGACTGGCATGATTCTTGTTCTGTCAGGAATATGACTTGAACATGTATATTTTGTTACTTTTTAAAGAGTGTATGTATATATCATCATCATCATCTTCCTCTTCATCACTTTTATTTATGTAGCACCTTTCCCATGATCAAGGACACTTTCCAGAAAGTAACAAAATATATGATCCACAATACATAAAACAGAACACACACCCAACTCTACGTTTCCCACAGCTAGCGGGAGTGATTTCACTGACCACAGTATAGAGACACTTAGCTAGCCTGGAAAGAGTCCATAGCGGCAGGGGAAAGCCGCAGCCCAAGCAGCCAGCCCGAGAAGTGATGGCGCTGCCAGGTCCAGGCAGCCCCACAGCCGCAGCACAGCGCCAGGCTGCGATATCATGATGATCAGGTCCCAGTCCAGAGAACCTCCTCGGTGTCACTCAAGTTGCTGGTCCAGGCGTCACCCAAACAGCCATCCCAAGAAGCCTCTGAGCCACAATCTCGGTGGACATAATGGCAAATTCCTTAGCCAGCAGGGAAACATCAAAACATACACACAAACAATACAAAACAAATGAAAAACTGATGTAAAGCGACAGCCATATTGCTCTAGCGTACTCACAGCGGAGCACATACGCACCCATGAACGCACAGACATATAGGTAATCAATTGTATACAGACGTTTTGGGCACCTTGGCCCCTTTACTTGTAATTTCCGCTGTCTGGAACGTCATTAAGAAATGGCAGTGCTCCCACACATTTAATCCCTGTCTTGAACATCTGTGGAATTTTAAACTTGCTGCAGGAAGGCCCAAAAATATCAAAGAACTAGAAGCATTCTGCAAGAAAGAGTGGGTAAAAATTCCTGAAACAGGAACAAAAGGATTCCTAGCTGGCTACAAGCATTTGCAAGCTGTGATCTCAAAAGGGTGCCAAAGAGGGTGCTACTGACCTAAAGCCATCGCACACCGGACGTGCCGATCGCACAGCATCCAAAAATTCTAAACCATAGTTTTTAATGAAGTTTTGCACACCGTGCATGTCGGTGCACCATGACTACAAGCACTGTTCAGTTCCTCAGCGCATCACAGTGCGCCAGTCAGCATTTTGCCATTACTACATTAAATTAAAGCCATATTGAGACACAGAAAACCACAGATGATCGCATGAACCTTGAAATTTACATCCAGTCTTTTAGGTAAACAGAGAAATGCTAATGGTAAGTTAACTCACCTAACATTACCATTCAAGCCTTTTTTTAGCTTGTATCTTTTAGCTCAAAAACAGACAGTCTGTGGAGAGGTAGTAAACAGATGCCAAATGTGATGAGTGATGCTAAACACTTTTGTTTCATTCAATGTGTGTCGGTAGAGTGCAAATATGAACCTAAACCTGGCGTTTTTGCGCTCTGTGACACTGCACTGCGCAAGGCGCCACATCCAGTATGTGACGGCCTAAGGTAGGGTGTCCAAACTTTTGCACATGGCAAATTACTGTTTTATTTTTTTTTCTGTTTTATATCTACGAATATATAATATGTAAAGTAACGGTGCATTAACATTTGCAGGGCTGCCCAAACTTTTGCGTACAACTGTATATTTCATTATTAATTTATCACTTTTGCTAAGTCTGAAGTGAGAACCAAATGAGCAGTGAGTTTGGACTCACGACTTGAACTCACTGCCTAAGCTTACTTTTCATCCTGTCCCAAAACACAGTACATCAATAAACTAAAGGTCACGCCCACACAAGCCCATGTGTTGTTTGGTGTACTGAGTTAAGTCACTTTAAAGATTTTTCCATTAAATGACTTGGCGCCTTTGTCGCTGCCTTAGATGAGCTGGGCTTCCTGGGAGGGAGGTAGCAGAATGATGGAGATCAGTGACAATGCAGGAGGATAATTGTGCCAAAATCACAGCCATCTGGTCTCAATCTCCACCCAGCTCCCCACGCACAGCTTGCAATCCCTCCCCCGAAATCCGCAAATCCCCACAATCTGCCACACTCGGTGTACTGCTCTCCTAATCCCTAGAGCAGTCACCACCATGGCTGTGTTCCTTTCGCTTCTCCACTTCAGTGCTGACCTGGGGAAAGCGAGGGAAGCCCCCCTCGAGAGGATCCCGCTCTCACTCACGACACGTGTGAGTGCAAAGAACCGATCTGCTCTTGGCAGGGTGGCCGGGGGAGATGCAGATATCGGACAGGTAGCGTTAACGAAGAAGTATTGATTTAAGGTGGACTTAACAAGGACTGATAAACAAAAGCCTGCTTTGTCTTTAAGCCACATTAAGCACATTCGCCGAGGAATTCATATGTTGGCAGGGCAAGACAGTCCTTGTCTACATGGTCAGAATTTAAAAGCTTCTTAGATGGCTTAGCTGTCTTTTTTGGGCTGTTCTTGACAAACAACAGGCTCTTAGTGTAGCCCACCCATCCCCTCTGGATTGTCTTTCCTCCTTGTTGAGTGCTTGAGTGCTTGTTGCACGCTGGCCTCCATTTATCGCCTGCCATCTCAATCACGTGTGATGAATGTGGGAGCCCATCTCATCAGGCAGGGTTGCCGCATCTCCGTCAAGCAAAGGATGCAAGGCAAGTGGTGGACAATGGGTCTTAATTATGCTAATGTTCTGTCTTATGTTCAACATGGGCAGATTCAGCCTGTCTCATAAGGTGCAGATATGCAGCCACTCATGCAGTATCACAGCACGTTGTTGGGAGTCCTGTCTGGCTCCGGGGTGCGAGAACCCACTGGGAAATCTTAAGACGATCCAGCCCAGGTTCTGATGCTGAGCTTTTCTGACAGTGGCAGACCCCCTGCTTGCTCTCGATATAGGCAGCGTCTGGGTGGTGCCATACACTCTCCACCTCCCAATGACTGACTCAACTCCGCTTCGGGCAACGTTCAGCATGTTTGAATTCCTTCCAAACGTTCCATGTGAGCTCTGTTCTTGAGCTATTTTAATGTATCCCTTGGCACTGTAGGCCAGCTAGAAGATGCCTTCGCGTTTAACCAGCACACCTCCAGTCCTGTTAAGCCACCGAGGTTATAATTGCTAGTAATTACAACATCTGTGGCTAATAGTTGGGTATTATTTTTAGAGGTAGGAAAAGCAGTTATGGATTAGGTGTTGATTAGCTTCCCCATTTCAAACCTGGTTAAGAAACCTGTCAATGAGAAGAAACGCTGAAGAGTTTTTATCCGATTTTATATTAAACACAGATAGTCGAGCATTTCTCTCAGTTGATATCCAAAGAGGAGAAACCAGATTTCAAACCGCATTAACTTCTTTTACGAGCATTCATTACCCTTTGACATTTGAGTTAATTTTTCCAAATGCATGCTGTGATGCATGAATATTAAACACAATGCTTGTTTCCAAAGCAGCCTCTGGTTTGCCTGCTGGCTGAATGGAGAGAGCTCGGTTTGGGAGGACTGCTCCCCTGTTCTGCATACATGAGAGTATTTGCTTCCTTCAGTGGTTTAAGTAAGTGCTGCAGTAATTTTCCCTCGGTGATGCAGTGCAGGGGCAAGGTAGTTTTTAAAGTGGCTTGAAAAGTGAACAAATGCTTGCAGAGTCACAGTGCACAATGCTTGGGAACTGTTGTGGTTAAACCAGCATTTCATGCAGTGCTAAAGATTGTCAGTTCTTCTTCTGGGAGAGCTTCTGGGAATACCTCTGTTTAGTTGTGAGTGATTTTGGCTACGTTTACACAGCAGGTAAAAGTGGCCCAAATCCGATCTTTTTCAGATGTGTGTCTGTGTGTCAGTGTGAACAGCAAAGAACGCATTGAATCTGACATTTTCAGTTCCGATTTGAGACACTTTCATATATGGTACTGAAGTCTGATACGTATCCGATCTGCAGCAATGTGACTCAGTCTGAACAGCCAGATCGGAATTCATGCGACTTTTACGTCAGTCCAACTCGACATTCGTCATAATTTCGTGCTGCTGAGACTCATAAACATCTAGGCTGATGTTTCTGTACCAAAAAATTAGAAGAGACTCATTTAGAACGAAACGGCCGAACGCGGCCGGAGGAGACCGAGGCTGCAGCGTCAGAGAACAGTTTAAAGAATCCGAGGACACGAACCAAAGAAGTGGCCATGACCGAATAATGTGCCTTTTTCTACGGCAAACACATTCTGGGTGATGAGCCCAGCTGTCAACCATTGGAACTTCATAATCGCCCATGCGATGCTGGCGAAGGCGAAACTGAAAGCTCCGGGAGCGGCTGGCGTTCACTGGCCGACATGATTGTTTACCTCTGGACGAGCCACGTGGAGCATTGTTCTTTTGCGCATGCGGGTCAGTTTAGGAGCTGATCTGTTCAGACTAATGTCGCATGCAGGTCCCATTTACAAAGATAATGTGAACAGCCAAACAAAAAATTCGGATTTGGTGAGAAAACCAGATTTGGGCCACTTTTACCTGCTGTGTAAACGTGGTTAGGTTAGGACTTTCACTTTGAATTAGTGTTTTATGCAGTGTCATTGCCAAAACCTGTCAGAATTTGTGAGAACTCTGAGTGAGTTGAGGTTGTTAAAGAAAAAGCCCTTCACAGCTACAGCTCACGTCAAGAAAACTCAAAAACTTGCATCATGCCACACAAATTTGTCAGCAGGAGTCCACTGTGCTCATTTTTAGGTCTTTCTCATGGAAATGATGTCAACCTCATTAACTGTACTCCTATTCACCTAATTCTCTCCAGCGCCCTGCCAGACTCTTGAGCCCCAGATATCTGGTTGCTTCCCTGCATCTTTTGATGCCTTTGGTCTACCATTGGGTCCTTTTATGTCAGTGTAGCCTGCATAAGTAAGTGTCCCTCTTTCAATGAATTTCAAGGCTGTCCTAGTTTGTTCGGCTTAATGAGCAGCCTCTTCATCTTCTCATTTACATCTGATTACGTTACACCACTAACTCGGATTTGTCACACATCGCCCCTCTTTTAATTTCTTTTTAGTGAAATCTGCTGGATATTTTGGCAACGGCGAACAATTATGTTAATATTTGTCGTACAGCTTTGAGTAAAGTTATTCTGTTGGGTGATGTTTATTGCAGCTGGAAATTTGACAGTGATTTAAGACGCTGAAAGGAGTCTAGTCAGACATTAATCATATTGCGAGCCTTGTTTATGAGTCTGCATATGCAAGTAAGATAAATTAGCTTTCTAAATGGGCTTTATGTATTCCAAAGCCTGCAGATTGTGTCTGCTTAATTTTAGTTCTTAATTTTAATATCGTTTTATATTACCTTTCTGGCGTGTCATAGTCATATTTGTCCAGTGTTTAGCTGGCATGCAACAGAAGATTACATTAAAGCCCATGCTGGACTAGTGAGTGATCGGGAGGGAATGCATATTCTCAAATCAAACAATGAACCCCTCAGGAGATTACACTGACCTTGCATCTTTTAACAAATTCTCATCAGAAAAAGAAAAGCCAGTTTGTTAATTACTTCATTTGGGGCAGATGCACTCCCTGCCTAAGCTGTTGTTGCCAATTACCAAAGTGATTGTTTTGTGGGACTGGGCCCGATGATTACCGAGCCTATCAGCGAGAGCCTGCAGTTACAGCTCTGAAGGTTAGCCTGGAAGGAGATCTGACTAATATCTGACGGTAATATCTTCTCCTCGCTTCCTGTGAGAATACATCCTTTCCATTTTCACCTTGATATTGTCTTTCCACAGGCATGTTAATACAAACCTTCCTTCAGTTTCCGTCATGTAACTCCCACTTCATTTTGTCGGTTCCGCATGCCCCGCAAGCTTCAATCCGCTTGATGCCAACAGAAGACGCAGCGAATGCGGAAAGAGCAGAACTTCAAACCTCCTCGATTTCTGGGTGCTGCATAATTAAACATGCGTTAATAAACTAAGCACAGAAGAAGTTTCAAGCACTGCAAATAGCTTTTTTTTTTTTTCCTGGGCAAATTGATAGGACTTCACTAACCAAATTCGTCTTACAGAGCCCAAAGAATTCTTTTATTAAGAGAACAGAAGGACTTAGAAGGTCATATTTCTGATTCCACAGCGATCTCTCAAAGATCCTTTTCAGTGCATCATTTCACTGTGGCAAAAGAATTCATTAGTTTTATGAGCTACATTTCATATTTCACAGCGGCTGAAGCGGTTACGGATTCTTGCCATGGGGTCGTAGTCAGCCGCCGCGGAAATTAGTCATGCTTTGCCGCGCCACCCCCCACCCCCCCACCCTTTATGGTCTGGCTTATTAGTCACAGGTGACACACAGAACTATTGAGTTTTTCCCCCCAATTACAATATACTTGCTGCCGTGCTTGCTTTGATCCTCGTCTGCTAAAAAAATCTTGTTTTAAAAGGGAGTATATCAAAAAGAAACTTTTGTCATGCTAAAAGAGTATATCAAAGAGTCCATCAATTCGGGAGCAAATGGCAGCCTTCCTTGCCTGCACTGCTGCTCTTCTGTGATAACTTCTCATCGCTGGAAATGGTTGCAGAAATTAAATTGATTTTCTTGAGATAAGCACGTTCAGGTGCAGGATTTCAGGTACAGTAACGAACGGCGTACGTTATGACAGTTAATTTGTTTTTTTGTTCAGTTTGCAGTTCTTTTTTGCTGCTCTTAAGTGATCTATTAGTAGAAAAGTTGGGACGCTGTGAAAAATGTAAATTTAAAATGCAGTGATGTGCAAATCATTTAAACCCTATATTTAATTGAAAATGCTTCGAAGACAACAAATCAAACATTGAAACTGAGAAATTGTATTGTTCAGACCATGCCTTCAACATGTGGTGGTAGTATGAGGAAGAATTGATTGACTTCAGTTATAACATAACTACATTTTGAAAAATATGTGGCCATTTCGAATTTGATGCCAGCAACACATTCCAAAAAAGTTGGGATGGGGGGCAACAAAAGACTGGTAAAGTTGTGTAATGCTTAAAAAACAGCTAGTGGTTAATTGGCAACAGGTCAGTAACATGATTGGGTATAAAAGAGCATCTCAGAGAGTCTTTTAGAAGTAAAGATGAGGAGGTGTTCACCACTGTAAAAGACTGCACGATCAAACAGTGCAACAATTCAAGAATAACGTTTCTCAATGTAAAACAGCAAAGACCTTTGGCTTTTCATCATCTACAGTACATAGTATCATTCAAGATTCAGAGAATCTGGAGAAATCTCTGTATGTAAAGGACAAGGCCAAAAACCAGTATTTGCTGGCCGTGATCTTTGGGCCCTCAGGCGGCACTGCATTAAAAACAGACATGATTCTGCGGTGGAAATCACTGCATGGGCTCAGAAACACTTCTGAAAACCACTGTTTGTGAAAACAGTTTGTCGCTACATCCACAAATGCAAGTTAAAACTCTAAAACACAAAAGAAGAAATAAACAGGACCCATATATAAACAGGATCCAGGAACGCTGCCACCTTCTCTGGGCCCAAGCTCATTTAAAATGGACTGAGGCAAAGTGGAAAAGTGTTCTGTGGTCCGACAAATCAAAATTTGAAATTCTTTTTGGAAATCATGGACACTGCGTCCTCCAGGCTAAAGACCGTTCAGCTTGTTATCGGTGCACAGTTCAAAAGCCAGTATTCATGACGGTATAGGGGTGCATTAGTGCATATGGCATGGGTGACGTGCACATCTGTGAAGGCACCATTAATCCTGAATGATATATACATGTTTTGGCAACATATGCTGCCATCCAGACGACGTCTTTTTTAGGGAAGGCCTTGCTTACTTCAGCAAGACAGTGTCAAACCACATTCTGCAGGTATTACAACCGCATGGCTCTGTATTAAAAGTGTCCGGGCACTAAACTGATCTGCCTGCAGTCCAGACCTGTCACCACTGAAAACATTTGGCATATTATAAAATGAAAAATATGACAAACGAGCCCCTGAACTGTAGCAGCTGAAATCCTATGTTAAGCAAAAATGGGAAAACATTTCACTTTCAAAACTACAGCAGTGTCTCCTCAGTTCCCAAACATGTACAGAGTGTTGTTAAAAGAAGAGGTGATGAAACACATTGGTAAAAATTCCCCCCGTCCCAACTTTTTTGGAACGTGTTGTTGGCATCAAGTTCAAAATGGGCGTATATTTTTTTAAAAAAACAATAAAATCTCTCAGTTTGAACATTTGTTGTCTTTGTACTTTTTTCAATTAAATATAGGGTTTAAATGATTTGCACATAACAAAATTCAGTGTTTATTTCACATTTTGCACAGCGTCCCAGCTTTTTTTTTGGAAATGGGGTTGTATATTGCATAGTAGTCATTGTTTGAGAAACTTCTCAGAAAGAGACGAGAGGTCATGCAGAGGGCTGGCGTGTTAATCCCGCCTTTGACGATTTCATCCTTAACAGTCATATTGAGTGTTGCAGACGCTTTCTTTAAGGCAGTGCAGGTAATATGGTTTAATCGTGCTAAGCCAGAAGAAGCCCACACAGTTTGTGTGAAATCTGGCACCTCGTCGCATTCTGAATGTGTCTTGTTGCCTGTCTGTGCCACATTCTGGTAATGCCAGTAATAATCAATGTTCCAGATAAGAGGAAGGTGTTTGTGTGTAACATTTTCTTCTGTGCTCTACGCAGAGGCCACCCTCAAATTGGTCGCGCCTGTTTCCAGAAGTCAGTTAATTTGCTCTGAATACCAGACTCGAACAGATGCAGCCTTCTGCCACGTTCCTTTGTTCGAGCAACTCCGTCGCCAAAGCCAGTAGAGTTTGCCCTTTCATTTGCACTGATGCTGGCAAATTAGCCATGCCGTGTTAACCTCTGCAATGTAGTTCGATATGCACAGCACACTTCAGTACCAAAAGGCATGTTATGTGATGCACATTAACATTTCTAAACAGTACAGATGGTCTATCAAGCGAGGAAGAATATAGATATTTACTCTTCGTTGCTGATCTGTAGAAACTCACAGATTTGTAGAGCGTTTGATTGGCTCTTGCGTATCAGGACCATTGTCTTGTTTTGCTTTTCGAGTTGCGCTTAATCGCATTGTAATGCGGCATAAATTGATTAAGACGTGGTTTGAAAATGAAATCCATCGCAGTCTTAGTTTTGAGGCTTCAAGGACGTTTTGGTCCTCATGAAGCCTTTATTGCTTAACAAATTTCTGTCTTGCAGTTGGTGAACAAAATTGTGTGCACCTACAACGGATGGAAATATCTGTAGCACGCATTCCACGAATGGTTTCAGCCCCAAAGAATTAGAAAAGGTCAGGTCTGCTTTTCGGCACCGTAGGAATTGTTATCCAAGACGACTGTGTTTGAGCATTTGAGGGAAATTGCCGCGGCGCGCTTGTTGTGCCGTAGCGGCAAGGTACCTTTCAGCTGTTGCTCTCCGACCACGGATGCCGCTTCGTCTTTGACATACTGCTCACTGAACATCAGACTCTGTAGGGAAGCTCGCCGAGACCGTTCCAGCGGAATATACTTAGATGCTGTTCGATTTTCCATAAACACTGTCAAGCTGAGATTCTCTCAGTCATCATTTAAAGCACTTTGTGTGGGCTCTCTAAGGTGGGATTCTGACCTTTACACAGGGGTTGGGCAATTTGTCCACCGAAAGAAAGGCTGACCTTTTTAGGTACTTAGTCTCAGCAGGCTGTCAATTAGCTCCAGCCAACGCGCAGACAGTGAATAAAGCTAACCTGTAGGATCGGAAAGTGTCTTTCTTCAATAATTAATATTTTCTAAGCAGGAAATTGTGCAGGGAATTTTTTCTGAAAGCGCAGGTGAAATATTTCTTTTAATTTTAATAACAAAGACCGTCTCAGCAGAACCTGAAGTCGTAGCGGAGAGCTGCGGTCACTGCGCGGCTGAAAGTTAAAGGCGCTGAATGGTTATGCAAGCAGAATAGCATATAATTTTCTTTCTGAAGGAAGCGCTGCCTTTCTGGTGTGAATCGGGAATGCATTTGACATGTTTTCTAGTTCTTGACATGATAGTGTTTTGCACCTTTTAATCACTGTCAGTGCGCTTAGTTCTTTGGCTGTGTATAAATAAAAGAAACTGTCTCGGAATGCCAGCTCGCTTGATGATTCATGTGTGGCTTTAAGAAGCTTTCAGAAGTTTTGATAGTTAAAATTTTTTTTTTTCTTTCTGTCCTCCTACGTTAAACGCAATTATCTTACGCATTTGTATGTAGTGCAGACAGGAAAATAAACAAACATTAATTTGATTTGTGGCAACGACTTTTCTCTCTTTGTGTTTGGATTTGTTTATTTGGGTTTAGTTTGCTTTATCTTAATGTGCAGTCCGGTTGACAGTGACAAAAGTGGTCCTAGTTAGACTTGCATTCGCAGCCAAAGATGTGATATTAGCTGCTGTATTTCAGCGCAGCCTGTTTTACTGCAGATGTCTGGCTCAGTATATGCACTAATGCATATGAAACGCAGATGTGAAAAATTGACTGCTTCAGCTACAGTGTGGTGGTCTTAATTTCAGGAATGACATCATCACCTGGGTATATTTTACTTCCACTGCGGACTCAGCTCCCTCAAGCCAGTCATTGGCTTGTAACCAGTCAGATAAGATTAGATTTCTTTTCTTCAGGCCCTTCAAAGCTACCATAGTTGCTGTGTGTATGTGGCATCTTCAAAGCATGCAGGACCAAAGTAGTATCATTATTTTTTAAATTATTTTTAGAAATACAGTGAATACACTGTACTTTCTGCATTGTACATTCTCTATAAATTTACTTGAAAGAATGCAGCTGATTGCAGTTAATTAATGGTCAGTTTATTTATATTAGATGAATTTATATGCAGCTGAATGTTTTACAGTTCATACTGTGGCAAAGAAAAACTTGCATATAAATGTCTATAGTAGGGCTGGGCAGTCTGACAATATATGATAAATTATGTCACAATACTGTACAGTATGTTTTACTGAGTATATTGTATATCGTCAGTATTTCTAGAACACTGATCAACTGCATGTTTCATTATAAAAAGAGCAAAATTAGTCCCGCTTAACTGGATTTACTGTAACACAGTATGCCAGATATTGAGTACAGATCATTGCATTCACTGTTTTTGACAGTATTTTATAAAATGTATTACTGCTGGCTCTTAAATAAATAAAACAAATTGTGTATCGTGAAAATTTCTTGAAGTATTACAATACTAGATTTTCTCGTATCGCCCACCGCTAGTCTTAAGAAATGTATGAAAATAGTGTTAATAATTATGCCAGCAATAAATACTGTTTATACTGTCGAGTGTGCAAGAAAGCACAAAATGGCTTTGGGCTTAAAAGTGCTATTCGATGTTGATTTCTTTTGTCTGCAAACCAGGATATGTGAATGGAGTGAGGTAGCAGACATTTCCACTCCTCGCTCAAGGCGTTCTGTAATCACTCCGCTCCGGGTTTTTTGTTTCCCATTTCTCTCTCGCACATCAAAGAAAACTGGCGCCATGTGCGCTCCGCAAGATTTATTCTTAAAAAAAAATATTTAAGAATTTTACTATGGCCAAAAATGAGCGCAAACTAGGGCTGCATGATGTATCGTATTTTTATTGTTATCGCAATATGACTTTCTGCCTAACGTTAAGAGCTGCGATGACAAAACAGATAACCTCATACATGCAACGCCAGATAGGCGTTAATACTTTAATACGTTAGAAGTCTAATGGGCGCTTCTCTGCATTGGGACAGAACCCTGCATGGGGGGGACAAGTATCTTAACCATTAGGCTAAACAGCCAATTTCAAAACACATACGTGCAAACTCCTGCATCCTTCAAGCTTGTAAAAACATGCAGTATAGATTTACAGAGGTTTATTGTACTAGACAGATAAACCAAGCTACATTTACATCACCTACTCAGCAGTAACAGAACAGCACGTATAAGTGCTGCAGTCCAGCTGCTGCAATACGGAAACTTTGACAGGGAAAAACGTACAGTATAGTTTCGTCTATGTTACATGCAGAGACTTTGTCTTTGTCTCTTATTAAAATTTGTCCCCAGAGTGATTTGCGAGCTTGCATGTCCATGTTGGTCAGTAAAATGGATCAGCATGTGGAACTGGAGCTTGCTGCGTGCTACCAGGTGTTCTAGCTCTATCCTAGAGTTTAGTCACGTGATTTTTCTGTTATGGCCACCATATTTGGGACCGAATTTCTGGCTTCGCTGCCCACATGAACGTAACTAAAGGTGAAAGACGGCTAAAATTAATTGCCTTACTTTGGAAGAGAAAAAACGTTATGTCAACTCCTGCATCCTTTAAGCTTGTAAAAACGCATCAGACATTAGGATTTATCTCACACTCAGTATTGTGTTTTAAGTGTGTGAGGCAGTCATTTCTACAGTCACAACAGACATATTTAATAA
>JAILXH010273095.1:4648-16515 GCA_023558415.1 Piaractus mesopotamicus | reverse complement strand
TAGGCTAAAACCCCAAAAAATACCAAAATGTCACCAAGGCTAAACAAAACAAAGACGTTTTTTGAGATTTTAGGATATTTTGTCAAGTTTCAGAATGTCATAATCAAGGACACGTTCACTGCTCATTTATGTTAAAGTAATAAAGAGTGTCATTCCTGCACATTTCATGCCCTTTGAATGAGGTACAGTACAGGGCAGCCAGAGGTCACTTGCATGTGTCTTAATGGCACTACAACATATTTCGGTTTGATTGGGTTATTTGTAAAGGTTTAGAGTGAATAATTCTAAGTGATAATGAGAGACTGGAAAGTGGTCATGAAAAATGGATTATGACAGATTTGGTAAAACCTCACAAACATGAGGACATCGATCTAAGGGAAGAAAATGTAAGAAAAATACAGAATTTGGGCCCTTTATGATGGTGTCCTCACCTGGCCGTTGAGCAGCTCCAGTCCAACGGCGTCCACTCTTGTGCTGCTCACCCCCAGCAGAACTCCGTCCGGCGCTGTGGAGCGGAACTCCAAACTC
Organism: Piaractus mesopotamicus; assembly: GCA_023558415.1. Lineage (NCBI taxonomy): Eukaryota > Metazoa > Chordata > Actinopteri > Characiformes > Serrasalmidae > Piaractus > Piaractus mesopotamicus. The sequence continues at coordinate 15,987 of JAILXH010273095.1, read as the reverse complement.
ACAGTCACATCAGAGCCTACGTAATAGCCCTCTTTCACTGCAGAGATGGAGATAGAAACCATGAGGGACCTCCTAGTTCAACCATTTTAATTAAAAAAAACTGTTGGGCAAGCTCTTTCAAAAGAAAAAAGGGTTTTATAAGTGTTATTTTTAGTTATTAATTGTTAGGCTTATTATCCAGTATCTACTATGGAACATTTCAGTTATGAAACTGAGCAGTGGCGGTCTGAACCAGTTCTTAGAGTTGAAAGGGTTAACAGATAAAGCCTTTAAGGTGACTATGTGTAATACTGACTGAAGGCAGCGTATCCTGAGCCGTTGAAGAAGGAGCCCTCCTGAACAAAGCTGAAGCAGGTGCCTGTCTGGTGGGATGAAGCTGCGTTTTGCAGCTTGAGCTCAGCACTGTTCAGCTTTACCTTCTGCATACAGCCAGCCATGCTGTGGGTCACCTGCAATACACACACAGGCCAGATGGAGAACAGTGCTACAGTGAGTATACTGTGAGGTGCAGAAAGAGAGCATATGAAGTATGTGCCCTGGTCATTTTTACAGAACATTAATTTCAATACAAAATCAGTCTGATAGAAAGGCATCACATTGTTTTCTAACAAAACTCAAATCTGATGATATTAATAATCAAATGTCCATAATCATATGGAATCATAACACTAACAGAGTCTATTTCTACCCTAAGTCATAAATACAGTTTTGTTTTGGAGGTCCCTTATATGAACTACACAGTATTAATGGAATATATGTCAGTGGAAATATGTATGATTTATAAAGCGAACTGGACTTTCTTCTTCCTAGGTGAGCAAGCAAATCCACATTTGTAAGTGATTTGGTTGTGATTAAATGCTAATTTTTTCGTTGCTCGCTAGCAGTCTAACACAGTCTCCACATTCACACACAGAGAGTCAACAGTCTCCTAGTTAATCTGATAACTTTCAGAGTTATGAGGAAGATATCACTGTTAAAGGGGCACTTCCGCCAAGCTAAGAAAACCCCCTTCTGATGATGTGTGAAAAAGGCAGGAGGAATTCCTGAAAAACTACATCTGCTGTAGGATAGACTTTTTGGAGGCCATACAAGAACTGAAGGGATACAAGCACATGCACACACTTTAGTGTGTTTGATATCTGTTTTTTTGTCTAATAACTGGCGAATGCAGATGCTAGATAGCTCAAGTTACTGCTAATTAGCTCTTCACACAGGAACACATCTCAAACAGCCTGCCCTGCAAATTCCACCCCAACACAGCTGTAGTTTTTCAAAAGTTCTTCCCACCTTCTGATCATCAGAAGGGTTTTTTTTGCTCTGCTCAGAGAGTCCCTTCAATAATGAAATGTCTCAGCAATGTTCCGTTCGGGGGTTAATTGTGTTCATTTATTTTCCAGAAAAGAAAAACACTAACGTTTCCAATCCTCTTGGCAGTGTAGCCCTTGGGCAGTCCACCCAGGTACAGTTTCCCCTCCACATCCAGAGTGTGGCCTTTAATTGGAGTGCGCTCAGAGTCTACTCCATCAACACTGATCAGTGTGCTCTTCTTACTGAAGTCTGTCCTCACCTGCAACACACCAACACAAAGACAATGAGAATATATAACACAGGAAAATTCAACTAGGAATGATTTGAGTGTTGTATTAATCTGTCTGCAATGCTGCCCAAACAGATGTAAGTAAGTGTCCTATATGTGAGGGGCTCACTCACAGTGTGCCACTGTCCGTCGCTGATGTGCGTGTGGGAGGTGGTGACGGCGGGGCCTTTGCCCAGGTCACAGGAGAAGAGCAGCCGTCCACCCTGCAGCTGCAGCACTGCGTAGTCCTGCTGGTTAGCATTAGCCATGTAGAACAGGATCCCGCTGGTAGCGAGCGTCCGAATGGACAGCTCAACTGTAAAACTGGAGAGAAAACAGAAAGAGAACAAAGGCCCTGTTGATATACTGAAGAACTGGCAGTCATGTATGCTAATATATTGTGACGCTTTGGTTCCCGTGATGCTTTGCTCATGCTTAGCTGGGCTGTATTTTGTTCTTAAAACAGTAAATAAAGATTTTTAGTTGCATTTTCAAGTATGTGATGCTAATGTTTAAAGGTTATGTGAACCCAGGAGCAGTTGGGAAGGTACTGTGTGGGAGTGTTAGCTACCATCATCCAGGTTTGGGTCCTGATTCATAACCTCAGGTGGGATTCTACAGCAGGGTACAACCATTCTAGAGGTTTAAAGAGCATAATTCTCTTATGGAAATAAGAACACCTTTCCTCTTTTGTACTCTGCCTGCCATGTCAAAACAAAGCTGCATTATGGGCACAAACATCAGGTTGTCCAAGTTTCTTCTGTCTGCCCCTCATGCTGTATACCAAACTTTCTCATTGAATTAGCCAAGACTAGAATCAGCAGTGTTTTCACTCAAAATATATTTTTGGGCAATTTATTATTTTGATTTTGGCCGATCTGTGTTGCATTTTTGTGATGTAAATAATGTAAGGCAGGTATGTGCACCTGCACTGTATTTAAATGCTCTGGTTACACCTATACCAACATGTTGTAGCACAATTATGTTGCTCTTTGTGCTAAATAGACGGCTGCCTTACTTTCAGTGGAACACCTAATTTGATTCACATTATATAAATAGGCTACTGATGTCGCTTAAGAGTTAAAAATGTCACTTTGGCCCATTAAAGAACAAGTAAGGCTAATAGGAACCAACTGCAGCGTTGGCTGAAAGTACTGCAAATGCACTAGTGTGTTTTATGTGCTTACATAGCACTCACAGCGTGAGCTTCAGGTTAAATTGGAATAGAAATCATCCATAAAAATTCATAACTGGTGCATCCCTAATGTGAACATATTACCTCAAAGTAATATACACACATCTGATTCATGAATTAAGTGAAGAAATAATAAACTGTATATGTATCATTATTATTTCATATTCATTTAGATGTGGGGAGGTAATTTTTTTATCACCTTGTATGTGTTTTTCTGATTAAATGAATATTCAATGAAAAATTATGTGACGGAAAGCATTATAAATATTATGAAATTATAGTGCTGTGTGTTATAAGAAACACTTTAATGAAGCTAATAATCTATGGCTCCATTTCTGGCTAATAAGCTAATGGTTTTCCTTTCCTAATGTTATGGTACGGTACGGATGTATCCATCCATGGGTAGAAGCAGCGAATCTGTACGTTTGTTAATGACAGAGGTAGAGGAGTGGTTGTGTAAGCAGGCCTCGGCCCAGGCCTCGTGAATAATGTATAACTGAACAGACGCACCGCTCTGGGAATATGAGGTCATGCTCTCCAGCACCGACCTGCTCCACTCCTAAATTCTCATGAATACTACAGGATCCTATGCTACCTTTTCAGGATGAGTGAATAAAAGGGATTAAAAATGAAAGGGAAGGGGAGCATACAGCACAAACTGTGAAAGAGGAGATCATGAACCCTGCGCTTTGAGCAGGAATCTTCACAAGGCTTTTCAGCAAGCAAAGCCAGTGATCTGACAACTAATCTGGCACTTCTGCTTGTCCCACAACTTCAAGCACTCTTCAGTTTCTGTGAATCCATGCTACAAAAGCAGATGTGTGCTGGAATAAACATTTTAGAAAGTGGTAGAACGGGACAGTTTCTGATATAAGAATCAGTTCTTTTTACGTCCATGAAGGGGCTTCAGTGCCTACCTTGATCTGACAGTCTTATTCTTGAAGCTGATGATCATGTGACTGTTTCTGGAGAGGCCAAACTGGTGGGCATCTGGGGTACTTTCCACGTGGTCCATGGCAGCACACTAAGGAGGTGAAGTAGAATAACAGCATTCTTATCATCGTCACAATGAGTCAAAAGTCTTGTTTTGACAAAGCACAATGGCATCTAAAGCATTCTGTGCACTGGCTACATACCTCAGAAGCTGTGCGTTTCTGTACACAGGGCAGTGCTAAATATAGTAAGCTGCGGGTTTGTGAGACTTCCTTTCATTTTGCATAATGCACAGCCACGATATGTTCTATTCTGACATCAGCACAGTAGTATGACTAAATATCTAAAAATTTAATTCATCATGCAGGTATGACAATTGCTCTGTATCGCTCTATCGAACTTTACAAACTTTCTTCAAACTATGTATCTACCCTGATAACATACAATTTAATATACAATATTAACCGCATGGCTTATTTGGAAAAAAGAAATCACCTCTTCAGATGTTATTGAGGCCTTTTAAATACTTAAATCTTCACTATAGAGGTTTTTATTAATCTCCTAATTATCAATAACTATCACACGCTATCACACATGGGTGTTTATGGTGGAAAACAGCACACTACAGACTGATATGGACAGAAAACAGGCAGACAGGAAACATTGAATATTTGACGAAATGTGAAGTTTCTATTCTATCTTAAGGTTTTGATTCATAACTCATCTGACAACTGATGATTTCAGCATGACAAGCTGTTCTCAGGTTTGCTTTAAGCAACTTCCTTTCATTCCAGCAACAAGTTTAACTGTTATCTTTTTAAAGGAAAAGCATCAGACAATTGACAAACTTGTTTTCAGGTGACACTGACACTTTCCCAGAGGTGAAACATGACATACAGTACTGTGCAAAAATCTCAGGCAGCCATGGAAAATGTTTAAAACTACGGATGTTACCAGCAAGTGTCCTTTTGACAGTAGAAACACAGTAATGCTGGGGTTAATAAAATAAACATAAATACAAAAAAAACGTAACTTTTTTTTGTTTTTATATGTTGATGAGAAGAATACAATTAAAAGAACAGGTTTGGTGTCTGACTTCTCGCTGCACTCCAGTCATTGTATGGTTTTATTGAAGGATCGATGAGCTGAAGCAGGCGCTGAACTGTACTACAGTTCCTTGATAAGAGCTTTGAAAACTACTAAGCTAACACACTCACAAACATAAAATCACAATGTGATTTGCATTTACTCTAATGTTAGTGTTTTTTCAAGCATGAAACGCTTCCTGCCCAGATAAATAGCCTGACACATCATTTCTCAGAAGATATGTGCACAGTACTGTTGATGGTATGGTGTGTGGTACCACTGAATATGTTAAAACAGTCTGCATTCTCTGCTGAGAGCGTGGTTTTGAATGTGTGGGTGTTTGTGCGCTCACAGTGGTCGCTCCGGGTGTGACAGCATTGAGCTCAGTGGGGGGTGATAATGGCGGCTGGCTGGGATCAGCAGTGGGCTCTGCCTCTACATCGCCCTCGTCTGGCAGAAGAATACGCCTGGGCCGTTCCTCCAGCAGGCAGCTGTCCATGTCCACTTGCTCGTACCTCACTGCACTCGAAAGGTCCAAGAGCCTGCAGGATGCACAAGCACTGGTGAAGGGACTGGCTGACTATCACTGCTTAAACACGTACCCTGAGGGGAACTTTCCAAACTGCTCAGGTAAGTCCCGGTTTGAAGAGACACAGTGGAATGCAAAGAATGTAATCCAGCAGCTTCAGCTGGGTTTGGTTATCTGCACATAAATCAGTGTACCTTATATGGTAGATTGTAGTTTCTATTATGGATAATCAGAGAATGACTCTTTGTGCATGTTACATCAGTTCAGCACGACAAAAATCTGACACATGAATTCCTAAGAAAACACACAGCATCCGCCTTCACCAGTTTTTCTTTCTGCATATCTGTATTACACTAATCAAATGATAATACTGTTTCTCTCATGTGGAAATCCTGGAACCTTATTGTTACTACAATAGGCATTAATTTACACTATTTGTTTCTTCTCCTAAATGCTCCATATTGTAGATAGAAGTTTTTCATAGGACAGTGACTATGTATAAAAATATACATAATAGGTTAATAATTTAGTAGCTTTAACTCTGCGTGTCTCTCATTTGTGTTTAGGTGCAAGTAAAGGTGCAGGAGGTTTCAGAACCCAACATGGTCCCTGAACTCACATGTTGTCCACAGCCATGTTCCTGATACAGCCGTAGAATGAGGTGGTGGAGGCGAGCAATGCGGTGGTCTCTCCTGCTGGAACCCCGCCGATGTAGAAGTTACTCAGAGTGAAAACCTTCTCTGCACCAGAGCCCAGCCGCACTGTTTCCTGCTGTTCCTCATCCACGTACACTGTTAATGTTCTGTAGTAGCACATACAATGTATACAAACAAAATTAACAATCATGATATACAGTACATTAAAAAAAAAATCTGAAATAAATGTGTAAAAGCTTTACAAGCAATTATTTGTTCAAAAACAGTAATATTACAATAAATAAAACACAAATAAATGCTGAGATAAATAGTTGTAAACATTTTTCATGAGTGTCTTTTGCACAGTACTGTAGCTGTAGCTTAATTTTGATATTAAAATGTTTACTCTTCTAATTATGCGTAAGCAGAAGAGAAAAATAGTTTTATTTATTTGACTTTTGTGAAAAGTTATTGCTTTGCGTAGTCTTGTTCTGCAGGAAAAGCTTGGTTTTGTTCCAGTCTAAATCTGGAATCCAGTATTTGCAGTGGACAGCATAAGCAGCACAATGAGCGCGGCCAGACCTTTTGTTCCTCTGCAGGATGAGGGAGTGCTCCTGTCCATCACTGAATGTGCCGTTCCGTGATTTGATAACTGCCTTGTGCACACCTCCTCCCTCTGCCATGCTCACGTGGACTTCTACTCGGCCTGACGCCAGCATAACAACCAGGAAGGACTGTGAGAAAATGAGAGTGTTAAGGCAATTTCTTCATCTCACCACTCAACCAGAAAATGTAACAGCTACTAAAAGACGACACATGCGCTGCCTGTCAAAAGTTTGGAGACACTTCGTTTTTCAAAATGTTTTTAATAAATGAGCCTGCTTTTTCTTTATGTTTTAACACGTTAAATTAAAATCTGCTTAGATCTTTGTCATTTTTCTTTGCAAAAACTGCAGCTTATAAAAGTCCTGCCTTAGAAATAAGGCTATACTCCATACAATGTGATGTCAGCACTAATCTCTGGGGAAAAAGGTGTTCAGTGTTTGCTCTTAACCGTAGGCAAAACCTCAATGCCAAGAAGACATTGTGATAAACGTGATGATGTATGCTACGAATATAGTGGTAAGCACAAGTTTGGGCACCCCTGGTCAAATTATGTTTTGCTGATTTTCTAAGTGAAAATAAGAGAGAACACGCTTCCGCACATTCTGATCCGCAATTACTATTATTTGCTGAATTTGACAAATTGGAAAAAAACAACATAAATTAAAATGAAATTATACAGATACTATTTGGAAATAATCCTATACAGACATCAACGATATATTCCTGCGAGAGTTTTGTGCCTAATTATGATCTCTTCAGCACTAGTGTTTTGGAGTCAATGGGTTTAAACTGGAGACACATGGTGAGGTGAGGTGTGGTGGTACCTGCTGTGTATGGCGGCGTTTGCGTCCAGAGGCTGAGTTAAGGCCTGCCAGGATGAGACCACTGCTGTTTCTGCTGGAGAAGCTGCTGATGATTTCTGTTTGAGGACCCACAGTGACGGCTGGCATCTGCACGTATCCTCCACCCAACACAGACACACTGCGGATAGGCTGCAGCACACAAAGACACATGCGTTATCAATTTAGTGTCATAGATGCCTCTGGGTCCAGTTTGCCATACATTCTTCATATTATATTAATCAGATTTCTAAACATTACTACATACTACAACTTGATTCAATTTTCTGTATTTCCACAATTTCATCTTTCAGATAATGTGCTTGTGTTGATGTAATGCATTTTATTCATGTGAAAATTACGTATGCATCACTGAATTAGGTGCAGTAAATATATTTTTTCCAGTCCAGAATATGGTGGCACCTACAAAAGAATTTTTCAGGGTAATATTATGTACCTAGATTGCAACACCTCAATAAACAGCAAGTGACTGCCCTCCTGTGGTGAATATTGGTACTGTGGATGAACAGCACTCTGGTACAGCATTTCCAAGCCAATGAGCTGAACATGATGTGTTAGAGCGCTGATAAACCTAATCTGGGACTGTGAAACACCGAGCTGGAGAGTCCGCTATTTCATTTTCACCCTCCATCTTGCGTCTTACCTTTAGAATACATCCTTTCTTCACGCCATAGGACTCCCTCAGCAGGTCAAAGTTTGTGCGTGCAATCTCCACATTCTTAATGCAGCCCACATACGAGCGTGCAACAACCTGCCTCCTGAAAAGGAAGAAAAGATAGGAGCTTGTTTTCTAAAATGACTCAAAAAACTCAAATATTTATATGATGAAAAAAAAAACAAAAAAACATTTGTTATGAATCTTTCATGTGTATTTTGTGACAAAAAAAAAAATTCTTTAAAGCTGATGTATATGTTTTCATTCAGGCCGGCAGTACCTGATTGGTCTAGATGCAGGTAATCCGCCAATGTAGATGGGATCAAGATCCGAGCGGTTGAGATCTGAAGCAGTTCCAGGAGACTCTGCCTCCATCACTTCTCTCTCTGAGGGGTTATCAGCAACCATCACAGCAAGGTAGCCTGCAAAATGCATTTAACGCCTCCGTTATACAAACTATTAAGTCTGCAGCTGATCTACGTTCTGAATATGAACAGTGTGGGGCTTTTTCATCAGTGCTTTTAAATAAATTACGTAGTTTATTGAAAAACAAAGCCCACCTTTGCGTTTGTTGCGCTGCAGAGCAATTTTGTACCAGGTTCCTGTGTTGTAAGCTTTGGTAGAGGTCAGCGTGAGAGGTCCAGAGCCCAGTTCAAAGGTCAGGTGCACTCTGCCCTCCACTAACTCAATGGACAAGAAGTCTCTCTTCAAAAACACAATGTTTTAAAACATTAATATGACTATTATCGTATACTATTATACTCTTAATATAAGAATATAAACAGTAAGAATAGTTGAAAGGCAAGATTAGAAGGAGCATACGGTGCCATTGGAGGCCAGATAGAGCAGCAGTCCGTTGGGAGAGAGGGTTTTGAAGAACATGACAACGCTGGTGGAGATGGAGCGCAGAGACTTCTCCACTACTGAATATCCACTGCCATCGAAGTAGAATGAAGTCTCCTCCATCTGTGGGCTACAGCCACAACACAACCACATCCATGGAGAGGATTTAGGAAATATATTGGAAATTAAAATACATTAAATTAGTTGACATCAGGGCATGTACATGTATGTGTCAGTTAAATATATTCTTTCAGAGCCTATTTAGTGGTGGAGGCTTCTATACATTTTGATTTACTGAACTGGTATTACATACAGTCACATAATTCCAACACAATGGTGGATTTCTAGACATTACCTCATAAAGCAACCTCCACACCCTCCTTCTCTTTCAGCGTAGTTCCACAGGCCAATGTTCTTCTCATTCAGAGAGGCTTCACCCATACATCCTTTGAAGTGAGTCATCTTAACTGCTGGGGATTTCTGGAAAGAAATGGAAAAAACATCTACTGAGTACAGAGCCCAGATGATCCCGTCTCAGCAAAGCAAACTAGGGCTGCACAGTATATCGAGTGCTATTCATTAGATATTTACCAATACTGATGTCAACAAAGCTCGCAACATATAAACAGGCTCTACTGAAATATTTCACTGTAATCAGCATCTTAACTAGTTCTTAGTCTAAGTCTGAGATGTATGAATCAAGGCCTTCACCCAACAATTCATTGAGGTATCCAACAATTACGAATAATTTTGGTCAAAGTAATGTGGGCTAGTCTTAAATCTCATCACAGTAACAGCCTGTGTAATTGTAATGTGATTGTAAAATATTACAAATAGAGCCTGATAATACTGGCTGATATGACGACTCACGGTTTTGTCAGTATTGACAGAAATAGTTAGAATAACATGTAAACATATCTTTTAGCATGATGACACACACAAAAGTTTTATATAAAGGGAAATTATAAATGTAAATGTAAATAAAGACTAATTACAAAGTTGTCGCAGCTGATGTTTTTAGTCTCTTGAAATCGATATTAGACAATTTGGTATTTTCATGCAACCACTCATGCTTACCTTAACCTGGCCACTCAGGCCTCCCACAAACACCCAGGTGGACTTGCTGACCTCCATGACTGTGGCTGAGCCCGGGGCTGAGGTCTTCACTGTAGGCATTGGCTCCGAGTCCAGTTGTTGAACAGTGAGGGAGCCTTGCTTTCCAAATCTACCAAATGACAACACAATAAGCAAACAAAACATAGTTTTATGATTTTCAAGCTGCGAACCTTTTTACTTATTGCATAAATGGTGGACCATATAACTTATAGTTGGTTGAAGAATACTGTTTTTACTATCTAAGTCTGCAAAGTCTGAGACATGTACCGAGTGGCATTAATCCTGTGCCATTTGTTGTTGTTTATCTGCACGTCGGGGTACTCCAGCTTAGCATGTCCAGAGCCTGCGTCCCACAGGAAGGACACTTTGCCATGCCTCATCTCGAGTGCCATGAAATCCACCTGATATCGACATAACAGGTCAATTAACAGGTGAACAGAGATTGCATGCTTAGTTGACATCAAGGTTAATGAGGGTAGAATAGCTTACACTGGAACTACTGCCCATGTAGAAGAGCAGGTTGTCTGGTTCAGTTGTCTTTACAGTCAGGGTGAGAGTGTTGAAGTTGCTTGAGGTCACCTCTGGTTTATATGCTCGCACACAATCCCGGTCTGCTGATACAGCAACTTTAATCTGTACCAAGGAAGGACACAACAGCAGAATAAGTGTTTGAAATTTTGAAAGGTGGTATCAGTGAATCATTTATCACGTTGTAAAGCCACTGGTTATGCAACAGTTGAGACACGCTATTATTAGAGCATGGATTGAGAGGATATTTTGTGTGTATGTGTCTGCTGCACTGACCGAGGCTGCTTGCTTGCGGGCCTGGTTTATCATCTCCTTTATTTCAGACAGGTTCCTGCTCAAGTTCTCTCCCAGCGTTTTCAGAGGTTTCAGCCTGTCAAAAAGTCTCTCTGTCCGCAGCTGGGCCTCTTTTAGCTTAGATTCAGCTGCACTGGCTGAAAGGACATTAGAATAAAGACAACAGATTATCAGTGAATAAGACTTTTGTAGTTCTATAAACTGTTTTCCAATTGCCTAAAACTACTGTAAAATATATCCTTGCAAGTACAAAGCAAGATTTGCTCATTGAGTGAATGAGAAAAGCAGTTAATACTTCAAACTGTAGGCTTGTCTTCCAGTTGTTAATCTTAAGACTTATTATTCAGTCATTATTGTTAAGCACTACTACAAAATGAACGTGTGTTATGTAGTTATGAAAGTGAGCAACTGAAGTTCAGGCCCACATACAGGCCCTTGAAGGTTAAAGAAACCTACCAGTCTGCTCTGAGTCTTTGACCATGA
>JAILXH010273070.1:13314-32558 GCA_023558415.1 Piaractus mesopotamicus | reverse complement strand
AAATATTAACAATAGCATCACAATCTGTACATAGGAGCAAATAAAGTGATAGCTTAATCTTTGTGGAATATAAGAACATCATAAAAGTGCAGTTCAACAAAAGTTGTGGTTGTGATATACTGTCATTTATTAATTTGGCCATGACAGTGTAATTAATACAATACAAGTAATAAAAAAACAGCATTGCGGATGTCTAACAAACTTGTGTCTGAGGCCGCTCAACTCAGCCTTGTTCTCTGAAGCCATTTCAGCTGAAGCTGTTTTAAACAGCCTGCTTCACCCAATGTACGAGAGCTGAGACATGATTTTACTTTTGTTTTTCCCAAGACGTGAAGCTGCTTTGTTTGATGTCTGAAACTTCACACTGTGGTGTGAGGATGTCCAAAAATGTACACTGTACCATAAAAGGCGGCCTTTTGTACAGGCATGATATCTGCCTACAGCACCGTGTGTATTCAACCAGAGCAGCTCAACACCTCTGTTTATAGAACAATGTCATCTACGTCCGGTACAATAAATGTGGTGTTAATGTGGGATATCTATTCACCTAACAAGTTCAGTTATGTTCATGTGTGGGAAAACCAGTGTTTTCATACACTTTGCAAAAAATAAATCAATAAATGAATGTCAGGTTTTTAAACATTCAAGCATTAAACAAGTTTTTACTGTCACTGCGGACTGTTACCATGGCAATTTTCATTTTCAGTGTGTTTGTTTTCGCTCCTTTTTCTAATCTCTGTCTCTCAAAATTGTGGAAACACTGCGAGCTTAAGGAAGAACATCACTCACATAAAAGTGGGCAGGTCAATCAACAGCTGAGTGCATGAGTGATGCATAAGTATATTTGCTCTGGCAAGGTTAATGTGCTCACTTCCTCTCAGTATCTCACACATGCAGACACACTTGCAAAGGTTACTCTGAGACTGAGACAGCTGTGTTGTCAGCTCCAGAGAGACTTCATGGAAGACAGCCTTTGGCCTTAAAGCCTGAAGCAGCATATACTTGCGAACCAAAGGCCTACATACAGTATTTAATTTCCTGAAAGCGCCACCCGCTCATTTAGGTTTGTCAGCTATGTCTCTTACTTAAGGGGAATACTCCTTTTTGCTGAAACAAGTGCAGGCACAGTTAATACGCAAGCACTTAGTATTCTCGGTATATATAGCTCTATTACTAAAAATTAAGAATATGAAAAACAAATTGAGCAGCAAAGCCAAACAGATGGGGCAAAAGGGCAAGTGGCTAAGTCTAGCTGCTTGTATGTTCAGACCTGTAGGGCAAGAATGTAATAGATGTCATGTCATTCATTCATTTATTCATTCAGGCCCCGTCACTTTACCCTCTCACCCCCTCAAGCCTGCACTTGCCTTATTGCCTGTTAAAAGCTATGAACCTGAAGACACACACCATTTAACATCAAGACAAGCCAACCCCGGGCTTTCCTAACACTGATGAATCCCAAGTGGCCTCTGTCTTATCTACGCCATCTATCTTTATGCAAGGCACAAGTGTGGATGAGGAGCAAGACACAAGGGATTTTTTTTCTTGTACTTACTTCTCATGTTCCTTATTCATTATTGTGAAATGTGTGAATATAAATTATAAAATTGGTTTAAATATTTGCTGAGCTATGTTTGAAGCCATTGTAAAATACCTAGTACGCACATATATCACACACAACAGTTGAAATCTTTATTAATGTATTATTACATTGAATTATTATACTAATATTATTATTAAAATCCAGAAATGCTCAGTAACTCTACCAAGAGAAGCAATACCTCACAAAGTAACTAACCTTTCACTAAACTAAGACTGGTCACATGACAAACAGAGCAGGTGCAACAGATCAGTATTCAGGTGATTGTGAACAGTGATTGGTGGATTGCAGAGGTCCAACAATCATGTGATCTCCCAGGGGATTCTGGGAAATTGAGTTCTTGCGTGAGTCGGAGGGACGCGTGACATCTGCCTTATTAACCTGTAACCTCCACAGCCAACCACTGCAAAAAAAGTCAGCTGCAACAAAGTAATAAGTTTAAAATTACAAATTACAAGCCTGCTGAAATGAACAATAACAAATTCACCTAATCCACTGGCTTTGAAAAAAAAACCATTTTTTTCAATTTAATTTTGAGTGATTTAGCTATTAATGACTACCCAACACTTAAATTTATGCCAAATGGACCGAGATTTGCCGTGCTTACAAATATAGATCTAGATGTGAAAAGCCAAAATCTAATAATATTATCTTATTAAAAATGTTGTAAAATCGCAATAATACTCTCAAGCTTGTGCTATACTATGGCACTCAATCTTATGTCATATAGCACGCCTTCTTACGTATTATTGCGTATTTAACTGTTGTGTTGCTTGGTAACCATACCCCACAACAAAGTACGAAGCACATTGCTTGCCATAAGAATCATTTATTATGAGTGTGATTGTTGTTAATAATAAATTATTCTTTTAATTTTGCTGCATTATATGTCATATTTTGTCATCATTGCACATCTTTCAAACAACACTTCTTAACTGTGGTAAGATCACAGTAATGCAAAGCCACTTCTCTAAAGCTGTCCATAGGGTAATTAATAACGTCTTTTTCTGATTTTTTGTTACAACTGAGAGGCAAATAGCTTGTTTAGAGAACAATCTAATGAATCCTTTGACATTTACATCTTTCATAAATAAATGGATGCTCTGTCATCACACTAGGAGGTGTATTCTGTCCTATCAAATATAACTTGTACCAGGGTTTGGGAAGAAAAGGCTAAATTAAGATGTTGCTGCTGACACTGCAGCATTGCACACCAATGCCTTTCAAAGAGAAAGTCTTAGAAAATCAAACGTGGTACACAAAAAGGTTTCACAGCATACCATTCACTCCTCAGTCTATACAGTTCATATACTGAAACTAAGCTTCCAAAATAGCTCATTTTCAGTCCACTGTTTTTGAAGCAAAACCAAAACATTTACATACTGTTTACGTAACTCTTTAACCTACAGCAGATTAGCCCCGCCCATAAAGCTGCTTAATTTACATATGTCAGTCTTAAAGGCACAGTAACAAAAAGAGCCTGATTAAGTCCTTAACTGGACGTTCAACTTAGACCTGGAGCTGCTAGCACGCTCAGACTTACGCCAATAACTTAAGCATAACTAAGTCATTTTGCAATGTTTTCCAAGTTATTGCAGTACACAATATGCTTGGAAAAATAGAGTCTCTAAAGGGGAGGTTGGAAAATAAATGATGGCTGTTTTGGGACTACACAAATGTCAAAAACTACAAGACAAATGCAGGACATGTGTCCTTTAAGCTCTACGTTTATTATTCAGCAACTGCTATAAAGCTGATATGCAAGTTAGCCTGAATAAAGAGTATAGGCCCACATACGCATTCTTGCACTTTAAGTGGCCAACCACTACGTATTTCCCTACACCATTAGAGACGTAACTGCAGCATTTCAAAATTGATCAGGCAGTTTCACTACCAGTCCATTTTTATTTCAGAGGGCCGACAGGCATTTGATAATGAGTCAATAAGGCTGACTGCTGAGAGAGCGAGAGTGAGTAAGCGGAGTGTTGATGTGTATTGTCTCTGCCCACCCACTCCTGCCTCTGCTCCGCTTCATGGAGTCAAGTATGGCAGACCCCAGGAGCATTCAGCAGACAGCGCAAAGCTGCGATTCCTAGCAGAGCTCAATGAAAACACGAGCCTGTGTGTTTCTTCCAGTCATATTCAACATTTCTGTTCAGCCACTATTGCTGCTCTGAGTTCGGAAAATTCAACCCATTCATTTGGAGCCTGATCCAAGAAACGGCTGCAGCTCATGGCACGATTAAGTTCAAGGACATGGATAAACAGAGCAAAGAACAATTAATATGCTGAGCCAAGAGAAATAACAGTCAGTGGAACATGGAATTCAGAGGCAAAGAAATAAGAACAACCTGGCACTATTATCAACACTAAGGATTACAATTAACACATTAGATTTCTAGATCCACTATTCTTCTCATGCTTTGAGGAGATACAGGGGCTATAAAATAAGGTTTCCTAAATCTAAACCTAATCCTAATCCTAAAACTAAACTTTAACCTAGACACTTAAGCCTCACCCTAAGAGTAAACCTATTACTAGCCCTAAATCTAATCTTTATCCTAAAACTAAACTTAAACTTAACCCACTTTAGGCTAATGCTAACCCTAAACCCAGTCCTTAGTATAAACCTCATCCTAACCCTAAACCCTTTTTCACCCCAAAACTGAATGTAAAGCTATCCCTAAGAACACCTAAAGCTAACCCTAACCTTAAACCTAAACCTAGTCCTAAATATAAATCTAATCCTAACTCTAAATCAAACCCTAAACCCAAAACTAAACTTTTCCTAACACTACCCTAAATCCATCCCTTAGAATAAACCTAATTCTAATCCTAAAACTAAACTTCAACTTCTTCATAACCCACCTAGTTACACCTAAAAAAAAGTTAAACCTGATGCTAACCCTAATCTTAACCTAGCCCTTAGTTTACATCTAATCCTAACCCTATACTTAGCCCTCAGCCTAAACCTAATCCTAACCCTAAACCTAGCCCTAAAACTAAACCTTAAACCTAATTCTATTGCTAACCCTAAAGTTAACTGTAAAACTAACCCTGAAATATGCTGTCTGTATTCAATGATAACTACACTGTAAAAATGACTATTTAAAGCCAACATTATATTCTTACACTTGGGTCCCTAACAGGCTTAGTGAGAACTCTTTCTGCCTTTAATCCGTGCCTTTGAAATGCACACTGCTATTTAAGCCACAACCAGATAAGGACTCTAATGATCAGTGTGGTCTTGTCATAATGTGGCCACAGAGGACATTTCATTATGCACTTGGGTTAACTCAGGTTTGACCTCTCACCATATTTCACTCATAACATTACCCTCCAACTGCGGCGAACCACTTGCGCTCAGACTGCTGCCTCTAGTGGCGGAAACGTGCCAAATCCCTCCACATCAACACGGAGCACAAGTGAACATTCCAGAATGCTGCGCTGTGCAGATCCAAACACAGCCAGATAGCAAGTAAATTTAGCCTGAGATTGAAGATGCGGTGGTTTTGTTCTCCTTTGAGACACATACCCCAAAACACATGATCTTCGGTAGAAATCTGGCCCAGTTTTTCTCATTTACCACACACGTATGTATATGCACATAACAAATACAACAGACAAGCAGTGACAAACAAATGTACTCAGTGGTGATGTTGTTACTTTTAAGAAAAGCAATATTGAGACCAGCGGATTACTTATCATTACAACAATCAGCCATCCAATAATAAGCTCTCTGTCTTATCAAGATCTGACTGGACTGGCCTGAAAACACAAGCAAAAATAGATAAATGAATCTACCTCTGCACTAATAAAATCCTTTTACTATACACTTTTCCTTTAGTGAAATTTAAACCATTTTTAATGATAGATATTAGTGCCTGACTGACTCATGGCAAGAAACCTTCTCAAGAAGACACAGTGTCAGACACAAGAGCATTATGTATAATGTTGCTTTGAGATAACAGTGAAGTATGTATATTGTTTCAACAGTGTAGCACAGAAAATGTACCCTGAGGCCAAACGTCAATCTTCAGTAATGTTTATGTGGACACATTCAGCGCAATTGCACACACACGTTCATGTGCACAGAACTGAAGCAGTATTGAAGCTACCACAGGAAAAAGTCACTGTATACATTTATGTGTATATATTAGAGCTATTATAAATAATCAATTAAACTGGATTTTTTTTTTCAAATTTACAATCTCAAGACATTATTATTTGGCAATATTATGATAATGCATAAAAAAGTCAAATTAAATTATTAGATTAACATCTTATACTTCATCCAACATGTTTTTGTAAATATTTATGTAAAAACATTTTTAAGCTTACCAGTTTATCTTTTTCCAGTAGCATATTTTAGAGCCTTTGAAAGACTTTGCATGCTTGATTACTTGATTACTAACATAAATTATGCAGACAGCCCTAATATATACAAACATACTATCAGTACCATTCATAAATAACTGAATAAAGTCATACATTTCAGTTCTTGTACTTTTTGGTGCTGTACTCCAGCACATTGGATTTTACATGAAAAAAATGGCTCTGAGGCTACTGCGCAGTAAGCATTAATTAGGGGTGATTAAGCAATAAAGTCATCTACCAATTATTTTGACAATGAAAGTTTGGTTTGTTTGTCTGTTCAAAGGCAAATTATAAACATAGGCTTAACTGAAGAATAGCATACTATTCAGAGCCTTTCAAAAATCTTAAAAAGATATAAAGGAATCTTTTGAAAATACTATATGTCAAAATGTGCATAGAAATATGTGTGTCCATCAGTTTCTTAATGTAAGAAAAATATAAAATATGCATCATTATGGTATGCAGGTATCAGCAAATTCAACTTAATGCTCAACTTAATGCTCATTTTTAACGTTTGAGAAATTTTAAGAAATCTTTAATGCTGTTTTGAGTTATTTCATGAACTTCACAGCCGTGTATATAAATATATAGTAGTGTTTAAAGCAAAAATCTTCACCTTATAAGTAACCTGAATACCACAACTACAATAAAGTTAATTTCAAGGTCATTTTAGCACCAAGCTAGCATGTTGTGCATTCACTTTCCACACTGGCTTTAACTCTGCTTAAGCCAGTTCTAAAACATGGACATTTGAAGCTTGTAACAGACATTCAAGTGTCATATTTTTTATTTTGTGGGTTGGCTTCCCGGACATGCCTTAAGCCTAGTCCTGGACTACACAACACTCTGATTGAAGATTCTCCTTTGAAAGGAAAATAGTCTAGGACTAAGCTTAATCCCTGTTCAGATCCTGTTGCAGTTCTACAGGTAAAGCCTAAATGTAAATATTGGTGGAACCACGGCTCTAATCTGTTAGCTGTCTGCTGAACTGTTCAACTTAGATCCAGTTAAACAAAAGCTAAACTTCACATACATGCTGTTTGTAACTATAAACGTATGTGCAATTAGTGAGATCCTGCTGGTGTAGATATCCTCTTTCAGTGATGTGCACAAAAGCAGTTTGAGTGGCCGTGTGAAGAATTTTCAGACTGCTACACACAGCTTTATAATGTCCTGTAGATACAATGTTTATCATTCAAACGGCAAACTAATCATTAAGCAGAGGCAGCAAGAACATAGATTCATCAAGAACTATTCTTTTTAATCAAGTAATCAATTTTAATCGAGTAATTAAAAGGTATTTGCATCTATATTAAATAAATAAACAATCTGAATTGTAGCCCTTTTTACACTTAGCCTCCCCATTTAAGGGGACAAAAAGAAGCTGACCAGCTGTTTCTTCCCCAGATGTGGTGTTGTATCATAAGGTCAGTCAAAGGTGAGACAATAAAGTGTCTACAGTTGATTTATTAATGTGGCATTTGTGCTTTAGTGTAGACTTGCTGTTGTCTTTCAGCATGAAGGAAAAAATGAAGTATCAATGCCAATAAAGCTGACCACTATAAGGCTGGAAAATCGTAAACAATTGGCAAAACATTTGGTGTGCCAAAATCAACAGTTACACCTTAAGCTTAGCAATAGCAAACAACCTGGCAGGCAGCAACAGTGGATGACAGAAAAATACTTTCAGTCAGGAAACTTTTATACAGTTCAACAACATTATCCAGAAAGTGGGAGTCGAAGCCAAAAGTCAACCATAAAAAGAAGAACATGACAGCACAGCCTCAGAGTTTACCACCAGATACAAACCACTGATAACTATCAAGAACAGCAAGGCCGGGTTACAGTTTGTTTAAAAGTACATAAAGGCGCCTGTAGAGTTCTTGGACACTCTCATGAGTAGATGAGACTGGATTAACCTGTACCAGAGTACATAATGGAAGCAAGAGGGGGAAGCGAGAGGGAGAAAAACTGATTATGATCTGAAGCATACCACCTTTTTGAAACATGGGCATGTATGGCTGCCAGTGGAACTGGATCTTTTGTCTTTACTGATGATCTGACTGCTGATGGCAGCAGCAAAAAAATTCCAAAACATTTGAACTACTCAGATGCACCCAAAAACTCAGAAGGTGTTGTCCTAACACATACTATTAAACCAACTACAGAATTTTTCGAGCCTAAAAGCTGAGAAGAATGTTTTTTATTGGCCAAGACAAGCACCCTACCTGAACCCCAGTGAGCATGTAGGTTAGTTATTGAAGACAAAACTGAGGGCAAAAACCTGGCTGCAGTGCAGGCCTGGCTGAGGATGAAATTTTCTTCATTTATTGAATATAACCAAGTACTAACAAAAATGATATTTGGTTTAAGGTTTGACCAATGTTAAATTACTAATATTGCTTCAGAAAGGGTTGAATACCATAGTGTGCAAAGGTCAAAGACTACTGTTCATTTATTCAATTTCCAGTCAAAACAACCATTAAGTGCAAGTTATTCATTTTTCAGTGTCATGCACTGAATACATATTTAACAGAAAATTACACAGTAGCTTCAACAACTAAATATAATATTGACTTTTTCAGTATTTAGTATGTCCACACTTTGCCTTTATTATAGCTCTCAGGTTTGCTTTCAGTTTTTTAAAGAAATCTGCAGGGATATTTTTCCATACTTCTGAAGTTCTGTGTTAGAAGTTGATTGCATTTTCTGACTCTCATGAGACAAACACATTTAATGACTTTGAGGTCTGGACTCTGGGGTGGACAGTCCATTGCTCTGAGAACACAAGCAGCTTCTTTGTTTAATTTGAAAGTTTTCTTCTTATTTCTTTTTCTCAGTAAATGCTGCTTGGCAGCTACACATTCTTTCAGACTCTTAGTGTTGAGGTGTCTTCTCACAGTGGAAGGATGGACAGAAACACCTGTGGATTTCTTCAGATCTGAAGCAAGAGTGGAGCTTGATTTTCTCCTCCCTCTCAAAGATAAAAGCTTTAAATGCTGTTTATCTGATGGTTACAATATTGGTGGTCTATCGGGTCTTGTATGGTTTTGTCTTTTAATCATTTTTGGAACTCCTATTTCTTTCACTTTTTTCCTTTGACTTTCCCGGTTCTTATGCAAGTGGACTATCTCATATCTAATATCCTCAGAAACCTCTCACGAAAAAATGAATCATTTTTACTGGAAATTAGATAACTGATGGGTGTCTGACTTATACACAGTACTGTATAAAAAAGGACTGGTTAACATGAAATATCCTTGAAATAAAGCTGACATTCTTCATGTTAGTACTGTAATTATTGCTTATTTCCAGTCTAATGTGCTGTAGTAAAGAGTCAAAACAATTTTTAAAAATCACTGTCCAATTGCTTAGAGACTATGTTTTGTATGTACCTGCCTCTTAAGATGAAAAATGAAATTATGCATTTAAAAAATTCAGAATAAAACGAATTCTTTTTTTGTCATCTGCAATAATGAATAAAAGTTATATGGCCACTATACATGTGCGCAGTTCTACTGTATGTTCCTGCATTAACTGTATTTACAGTCTGTATGTCATTGCAGTGGTGGTCTTTGCAATAGGTAAAGCTAGGCAGCCATCTAGGTGCCCCATGAGCCCCTAGATAAATAATGTATTCTAAAGTGTACACCATTTTAAAAATAGATGTGATTTGTGATTGATCATTTTCAGTAATTCAGTAATTCAGTAAACCCCCCAACCCCCACCGGTCATAGTTATAATGTACTATTACATGTTGCTACGTGATGACACAACTGCATAAAGACTAGTATGAGCAAGGCAATTAAGTGATAAACTACATTATGGAGAAGTAGTTCTTCTGTATAATTTTCTAAAGGTTGAGAGGTCAAACAAAATTATCCAAGTCCAGCAGAGAAATGAAGAAGAGGGAGGAAAGCAAACAGTTTGCGGCTGCACTCTCAAAGCTAACTTTGCTTTTTCAGTCAGAACAGAGCACTGCAGAGGCTCAGCTGACTGTGCATAATGCTGGTGTTAAGTTTAGTATAAATAGCTCATGTGTTGGGGTAATTACTTTAAAAAAGTAATCCGTTACAAGTTACTAATTACTTCTCTCGAAATGCAATGGGATTATGTTACATTACTTTCTGGAAAAGGTATTCTCATTACTTTAGTTCTACATTACTCTGTACCTCATGATTTCACTATATTGACAGATAATGTTGCTCTTCGTGATTTCTTAAAGCAAGTAATATCTGTCAGCACAGTGAGATAATTTCACATAATACAATTACGTACGTAAAAGATGTCTATAAATAAGTAAAATAATCTTATAATATTCCTACAACAATATGAATATCTTATATATGTATTGACCCCAACTAGTTTAAAAATGTTTCTTAATTTCTGAATTTTGCCTAGAGCCCCAGAATTACTAAACCCATCATTGTGTCAGTGTCAGTGTTTTACAATGTACTCTGTAATTACTGTAGGTATAGACACAGTGTAAGCTTACAAACACATACATCACTGCACTAGCTGCACTAGTCTTGTGCCTCAGGAATAAAAGATTTTACATGTTTATTTAACTCTTTAAAGGGGACACAGGAGCGACCATGAAAATTATGGTTTGAAATACATACGCTCACAGATTTAGAGTAGAACACTAACTTTGTCACCTAACAGACACTCACACTGGTCATCATCGTACCCACCCAAGGAGAGTAAGGCCAATAAGGCTGTTCTGGATCCCCAGCTAGAGATGAAATCAATTTCTAATAATATTTATTTTTTATGAATGTGAAACATCACTAGTAGCACTGCATTGGTATAACAGGACACTCAGATATTTTTTCTACCCCTAAATATTCATAGTTTGACAAACTAGTGGGGTTGTTGTTGATGTTAGCGAACCTCTATGCATTTAAACATGCAATGGTCGAAGAAGGCCATTAAATACTATTTTTAAGCTTTTCTGCTATAGTCGATAACTAGCAGGACTGTGTGTGTTTAGCATCGATTATTAAGTTATTAAACAATGGTACTGAACTTTGTATTGCAATTGTTGGATTAACATAAGCCGTTCTGGAGTATCAAAATTATAATTTTATGCATGCAATGGGCAGAATCATGCTAGTTATTATAAGACTAGTATAATAGTTTTGTATCTTTTGCTATACAGTATGTGTGGGAGGTCTTTAACCCCAATAAAAACATTCGCAATTCTTACGCTAAAAACTTTGTTAGCTAACAGTGGTATATATTCACTTTTCCACAATGAGTTTAATCCACCGAGAGCAGCTGATTTTGACTTCAAGGTTGACTTAAGTTAAAAAACTGTAACTTCATGTATTGAGGAATGTTTGGTTATTCCAAACACAAGTAGACTTCACCATTATCACCAGTAGTTTCATTCAGTCTGTTTGATCTGTATTCACACTACTTAAAATGAGCTTTTTTCTGCTACTGACTGGAGTCGAGTTTTCCACGTGAAAATACCAAGAACCTCCATGTTTTAAAAAAATTAATTGGTCTATTTTAAATGACCTCCAACAACGTAGTTCAGTGCAGGAGCACAGCATTTAGGAAACTATCAATATAGTGGCTCTAAACAACGTGTTTCTCTAGAGCTTGCCCAACGTCACAACAGTTGCTATGAACAAACGCATTTGTGGGCGGAGCGTAGATAGATATCTCTTGCTCTCCATCTGTATGCATATGACTGTTAATTGCTATGGCACTGACATTCCCTCCCACCCCACCCTCGGTTCCCTGTTTGATCATGTAGTTGAGTGCTGGCACTGATAAATGCTAGCCTGACAGATTTTGTGAGTCTCGAGGACGTACAATGGTCTCCGAGGGCTTGTCTTGTTTTCTCCAGTCACGTGTAGCGGTGGGCTGCAACTGCCCTGCTCTTACTGCACCCAAAACACCCAAAAATCAAACAGGCTTTCTCTCAAAAAACCCAGAAAAAAAACAACAGCAAATGCATCAGTCTGCACAGCACTACAACAGTGCAGCATGGTAGACATGTCTGAAAAGCGATCTCTCGTGTTCCTCGTAGCCATTTGCATACGCAGCGTAAACACACTGATGGAAAAGCCTAATGCACAGCAGCACGCTTAGTACTGCACAGCAGCAGCCCAAAAGGCCAGTCTCTGGAGGATCATCTAAAGCAGTAGCAGCACATACACCCCTCTCTAGCTCAGCCTTCATCAAAGAGACTCCTATAACACCAGACGTAGACATTGCACGTCTGGTGATGCACCGATCACGAGCGCATATAGCAATGCTGTATGCATTCAGCTCACAGAGACACAGCTAATACACCTCATACAGAGAGAGGGAAGATCCAGAAAGCTTGCCGGAAACAATAGAGCCCGCTGCAGACTGCTAACAGAGAAGCAGAGCAGCAGCAGCTGAATACATAAAGTATGTATAACCATAGTGAATAGGCTACATAAACCATACAGTGCCACACCGAATATACTAAGCACACAGACGTATACTAAATTCACAAAGCATACAGAACCATACTGAATACAGAACCCAATATAACCACAGCACAGTGAATGCCAAATGTGTACCTTTGTGAATACACACCATTCAGATTCATAGTTAACACACAGACCACATAGAACACATCCAGAACCACACTGAATTAATAGACCATACAGACCCATACTGAATAAAAAGACCCTTCAGAACCATACTGAATATATAAGCCTTACAGAACCACGCTGAATACATAATCCATTTAGAACCATACTGAGTACAGAATTCATACTGTATACATAGACCATATAAAACCTTACTGAATACAGAAACCATACAGAACCATGCTGAATACATAAACCATTCAGGTCCATACTCAGTACAGAACCCATACATACATACTGAATACAGAAACCATAGAGAACCATACTGAATACATAAACCTATTCAGAACCATACTGTATACATTACCCATACTGAATACATAGACCATATAGAACCGTAGTGAATAAATAAACCATACAGTACCATACTGAATGCACAGACCACATAGAACCATAGTGGATTCACACACCATTCAGATCCATACACAAATAAATAAACTCATTCAGATCCATACTAAATACACAGACCATGGAGAAACAAAGTGAACACATAAACCATTCAGATTCATACTGAATATAGAACCCACACAGTACCATACTGAATACAAAAATGATACAGAACCTTACTGAATACATAAACCATATGGAACCATAATAACTAAGGCACATAAACTCAATCTGAATACAGAATCCATACAGACCCATACTAAATACATAACCATACAGAACCATAACTAATACACAGCTTGTAGAGAACCATATTGAACACATAACCTATTCAGAAGCATACTGAATACATAGACCACACAGAACCATACTGAATACAGAACCAACAAAGAACCATACTGAATACAGACCCCATACAGAACCATACTGAATACGGACCCACACAGAACCATGCTGAATACAGGACACACAGAGAACCATATAGAATCATACTGAATGCAGGACCCACAGAGAACCAGTCTGAATATATAACCCATATAGAGCCATACTGAGTACAGAACCAGCAGAGAACCAGGCTGAATACACAAACCACACAGAACCATAGTGAATACAGACACACACAAAACTATACTGAATACAGAACCCATATACAGCCATACTGAATACAGAACCCACACAGACCTATATTGAATACAAAAGTCATAGGAAGCCATACTGAGTACATAACGCGTGCGGAATGGAGGGGCAGGGCATGCTGCATGTGCTGCAGCTTCAGAGACGCATGACATTAGCTGCAAAACCATAAAGCAAGCTGTAGTGCAAGACAGTCCTCCTGAGAACCGAGTGGTTACTTAACCAATCTTCTCAGACATGACCCCCACCACCCCCCCTCCACCGCCGCCCCCCTTTCCCCTCCATCCTCAGGCTGATGCTTCAGCGATGCTTTACCACAACTAATCTATGCATGTCTGCTGAATGCAGCGAGCCGTATGTGTGAATGTGCGCGTGAACGCGGCGTTTTCACGCCTTTCGTTTCCCCGCAGAAGTGAAGTGATGAAGGCGCAGAGAGAAAAGGCGCGCGACCGGGGCTGTGTCTGATGAACAGGCAGAAGAAGGAGCAGAGAGGGAGGGAGGAGGCAAGGCAGCATCCCGGGTCTTTAATTATTTATTTAATGATTTATATTTTTACCTTGCGCCTGCGGTCCCTCGAGCGGTTCCTCTTCTTGATCTTCTCCTCCTCCTTCTCGCGCTGCTCCTGGGCCGCAGCCTCCGCTAGGTCCCTGTTCTTGCGGACCTGCTTGGCGGCTTGCGCCATGGTGCCGCTGCGCCCGTGTCCGCGTGAGCGCGCCTGGCCGAGTTGGTTTCCGTTCCTGTCCCTCTCCCTGACCCTGTCACTGTCCCTCTGCCTGTCCCTGCTGTCGCTGTCCCGGTCCCTGCGGCTGCCAGTGTGTTGGAGATGGCGGCGCTGCGCGCGCCTGGCTGGACAGAGCGCCCTGCTGCTCGCGGGCTAGTCCCCAGCAGCGCGTGCCACAAAAGAGCTGCTGCTGCTGCTGCTGCCGCCTGCCTCTCATCCACGCACGAGCCTTCCCCTCCCCCCCTCTTCCACTCTCTCCTCTCTCTCTCTCGCTCTCTCTCTCTCAGCACACAACCAGTCACGCAGTACTGGACTCAGCACTGAGAGGATACTGCAGCGTCTCAGCTCAGCGTCTCTCTCTCTCTCTCTCCCCCTCTCTCTCGTCATCTCCCCTTCTTCTCCCCACAGTCGTTATTTCCCTCCACTCGTCTATTGGTATTCCTGTCTCCTCCTTCTGTGCAGAGCTCCAGAACCTGTACACAAACGCACATGAACTGGCCAGTGTAAAAGCAGGCCTGACAGATAGCTTTCTGTCCATTTTGTAGGTTTTTTCATAAAGCGTTAGCATAATGTTTGAGAAGAGTTCAGGTTAAATATGGGATCTGTTGCCTCGTTTCTATTTGCTTTTCATAAGCCTGAGCATTCCAGCCTCATTCATAATATTCTCAGTTAAGTTCCACTCAAGCCACTCAGGAACGGCTCATTAGAATTTAATATTATGCTGTTGTTTGTAATGTTCTACCTATCACTTGCACTAGAGCTGGTCAATATATCGTCTGTGTCGTGATATATCGTCACACAGTAATATTGCTTTTCAGTTTCAATGACATTTTAGTGCAGCATTGGGCAGAATACTTCAATAGATCATTCCATTACTAAATAAAAAGTAACATATTCATATTCAAAAGGGATGTACAGTGATATCAGAATCATATTAGTATCGGCAGATGTTACTGTAATAAATAGACAAATATTTAGATTTGGCTGATATTTCAAAGTCACATCTTATGTGTTTATCGCACTCTGGAAGAGCAGAATGTTTAGGTGACGCTGGGTTACTGTGCTAAAATATCTGCATTTTACTGCATTTGAAACCCTTTACAGATAAGTGTTATATTTCTCCATTATGCTCAGTCAGGAAGATCAAGTCTCAATTTTTATGTTTTATTAATGTTTTGTGTAATGCCTTTGACATATAGGTATATGAAAAATGTCAGATATCTGTATCAGCCCACAATTCCTACATGAATGCATCCCTACACTCAAAAAAAAAAATAAGTTGCTGTATGAACTTAATTCGGTTATGCCACGTTTCCATTCAAACAAATAGTGCCAGAGAACAAAACTGAAACAGTTCAGTGCAATTTACTTGGGTTTCACTGGAGTGAAATTCTCACTGGATCAAAATAAACAGTTTTAAGTAACTGAAATGTACTTTTTTCAGTTTTGTTAAAGACAATACAATTAATATATTTAATATGAACATCTTTCAGGTTTATAAGTCAAACAAACCTGACGGTTTATTTTTTTTTTGAGTGCAGGATGCGTAATGTATTTAGAATGCATCTTAAGGCACATAGGACAAACTCTGTTGTCCTCTCTGTTACTGGTTGGCAACTAATTTTTCTGTTTATAAGTTTGGTGATAACTTCACTTGAATGAAGTTCTGAAATTCTAAATATATTTACTTTTTATTCAGCTGCTTCAGTCCACTGCTGCTCCCATAATCCTCTCCGAGCTGGACTGACACCAGTCTTATGAACTAATAATACAGATTTTCAGTTAATGACATATATGTAACAACATGCCACAAAATCCATACAGTCCAGTCATTCAAGCAAATGTCCAGTTTTTGAGTCCAGACACCCATGAACAAGTCCAATACTGATGTCTTTTTCATCCCTCAAAAGATTTTAATAACACTAATTTATCAGTCTACTCAGGCTTTAGCAGGGTAAATATGCTGGTTTCTTGAATTTAAAATGTTCAGAAACAACACTGACAATGTTTGACAAGGCTGTATTTTTTTATTTAGTAGATAAGCATTTCAAAAGTAGTCCAAAAGTATAATAGAATAGTATAAAAATAATAGTACAATAAATAATTATAAATAATGTAATAATAAATAATGATAAACAATTTAAAAACAAAAGTATTCTGAATACTACTCTTTCAAAGTGTATCCTGGACTGAATACAGATACCTACTTTCCATATTCTGAATACGTGTTCCCAACACTTGTATTCTGCTAACCCTGAATATATTCATGACATTACGTTAACGCCTGTGAAATGGGAGCATCCCAATTGCCAAGCGGTTTGTTTTTTTATTTTTTTAACTCTATTTTGTGCACTTTATTCATGATGGCCAAGACTTAACAGTTAAAAGTCAGTCTGTCATTTGCTCAACACTTCATATCGTTTTGAAAGAACTGTTTTAAAATTAAATAAATACTACATATCCTTTCTGTAAATGTGCTTTCTGCATGATTGACATGTACAATACTGCTTAAGGTTTGGTGTCATTTTAAGAAAAACAGATCGGAACTAAACAGTGCAATCAAAACAAGCTATAAACTTAGTCATACAGTCTTTTAGCATAGAGCAGCAGTATCTAGTAAGCTTTATTATTTCTTCATTAACTCTATGAATGCTAACTTACATGTGAACTAACATGGTGATACTGTAGAAAATAATTAAAGTGGAGTTTATCAGCGCTTCATTATGGCATAATGGTCACTGTGGTATTTTGGTGCTATTCTGGTGTTAGTTTACATTTGTTTTGCACAGTTAACCTACTCAGGGTTGCACTCTTAGCACAACCCACATTCTTATACATTTTGTGAGTCTTATACTGCCATGTTCTGTGTAGTTATTATACTGTATTTAAAGTGGCACTATGTAAGACTTTTTGTTAAAATTGAAGGAAGTGGCATTACTGGGTCAGAAGAAAAAAAAAGCTAAAACATGGTGCCCATGCGCTTCTGTGAAGCTCTTTGTACAGCCGAAGGTCTGGCTAGATGTTTAAATCAACATTATACTGATGACAATATGATGAGCAAATAATTCACTGACATCCTTAGAAGACGCATCCTTCA
Source organism: Piaractus mesopotamicus (assembly GCA_023558415.1). NCBI lineage: Eukaryota > Metazoa > Chordata > Actinopteri > Characiformes > Serrasalmidae > Piaractus > Piaractus mesopotamicus. The sequence continues at coordinate 15,105 of JAILXH010273070.1, read as the reverse complement.
CAAGTTTTGACTGAGCTCTTTTTGTATGTTCTTTCAACACGCTCGCAATTATCAGATTCATCCATTCAGGGAAGGAGTCCAAAGCGCAAATACAGATTTCCCCCAGAGAGGTCTCCAAATCCCCAAGAAGTACATAATTCGGCTTTAATATTGGGCTTTGAGACCATTTGTGTTGTGTTGTAGTTGGTATTGTACTGCAATGTCGTACTTAATTGCACTATGCATAGTTTATGTATTCTTCACTTGTACTGTGTGATCCAGTAAACACAGGTCACCTGTTCTTTGCACTAAGGCTCTGGAGAAATAATGACTCATTCCACTGTGTACTTGTACATTGTTGGGTTGACGACAGTTCTTCTTGAGCTTGATTTTGATAAGAGAATGTTCCGTAAAGGATTGGTTTATGAATGATCTACTGAAAACCCACAGAGGAGAAGGAGACAGAGTAACGTCAATGTCATTGCCTAAAATGACAAAGAATGATAAGGAATGTGCAACGGAAAGTGCGTGAGTGAGAGAAAGACAGTGAGAGATAGAGTGAGAGAGAGGAACAGCGACGTCCGCTGTTCACTGCTTTGTGATATCCCTCTTCATATTTACCCCCATTTACAGTTTCAGTTGTACAAAAGGACATTACATGACATGAAACAATAGAACAGAGTCTATTAACACAGGTTTCTTTAGTCCTAATGTTATGATTTATTGCATATAACAAATGCCCCAAGAACACTGATTACAGGACATTTGGGTGTATCACATATGCTCTAAAAGGGGTTAAGGGCACTGAATCACATTGCAAGTCTCTAACCTTCGCACTCAGATGCAGCCACAATACAAATTGCCTTCCCCACTGAGAGTGATCTGTGGGCTGCATGACCTCAAACACATCTGTCAAGTTTATTTATGGTTGTCATGGCATTGAACTGTTTGTCGTCTCAATGCCACAAAGTTAACTAATCATTTCCACCACAATTAAAAAAAACACTATGGTGAACTGGAAGTTTACTCGCTTAGAGGATGATAGACTATAACTTTTCCCTGATGTCCACTAATAACATCTGGGTGGTTGTAAATAGTTGTAAATAACTTTTATATGACCATTTTCCAATCTCCCTTTATCCCTTGGAATTATACAGCCTGTTTTTGTTATTTTGCCTTTAAGATTGATATATGTAAATGAGCTCCGTTCTGGCTGTCCTGTATTGTGCCGCATTCCAGAAGTAGTCCAGGCTGTAACACTCCTTATAACTTCAATGTGAAAGGGGCAGGCCAAACAGCTGTTGTTTGAATTGGTATATTGTTGCTGTGGAGAGAAAAAAACGTCATCTTTCCATTTTTGTTGTGCTTTTTTTACATAATTTGAAAACAAAATTTCATAATAAATGAACTAACAGAAATAGTTTTAAAGTACTTGGAACAATATATTTTTACATTATCCTTATAATCAATTTACCAATTAGTTAAGCAATTAGTTATTTAAGTTAAGAGTGTTTGTTCCTTCTGCTGAAAAGTTAACATTTTGAAAATATAAGGGTTGGTTTCAAAAGCAGTGATATATGCTGGAGTTTTAGTTTTTGTGACATTACAAACACAACAAATATTTAAAACAGGGGCTGTTGTTGAGGCTTAGCTTCCATGTGTGATATGTGCCCTTTAAAGCTACAATCCCACTGTCAAAAAAACATTCAAAATTCAACGTGTAAAAGTTTGTCGAGTCTACTGTTCTACTTATATTCAGAAGCTGGGGCCAGATTTACGAAAGCTTGCTTAAAAAAACTTGCAGAGGTTCCT
>JAILXH010273064.1:7729-20016 GCA_023558415.1 Piaractus mesopotamicus | reverse complement strand
CATATGCTGTATACATATATATGCATGTTTGCATATGTCTATCAGACAGTATCAGAGAGCTGAGGCATGTGACGAGTGCAGAAATCCATGAAATCCCCCTTTCCTTCCTCTGGGAATACCCACACCTGCCACCATTCCTATGCACGTATACATCGCCACTACGTCTGCCTGCGCCTCACTCTGCTGGAGAGAGTGACATGGCGGAAAGTATGCTGCTAATTGCCATGGTTAAAGCGGCATAACTCACCTGAGCAGAAGCTCTACCACTTCTAATGCGCTGCGGGGTTGTTTTGCTGATGTTCTCTGCTAGCGCTTGCTGATTTGCTTCTCGCATTCACTGTTTAAGGGACGTTTGAGTACAAGGTGCTGACACAGGGGCCTGGCGACGCCACTGCTGGAATGACACTGCTTTGCATAGTGTTCACCTAATCAGTCCCCAGAGGGCGGAAGGTTGTTTAGTTTGGAGCTCATTTGGGCAGAGAGGAAGGAAGGGAGAGAGAGCGAGAGAGAGCGGGAGAGAGCGAGAGAGAGCGAGAGAGAGAAGGAGATAGGGAGAGAGATAGTAAGAGAGTGTACCTTTGAAAAATATTTGTTTTCCTGTTTCACTGCTGATGATTGCAGGCATGCTGTTGAGATTCTTTTCCTCTTTTTCTGTTCATGAAAACAGATCCAGGACTGTTGTACATATTCATATTCCACATTCTAGGAGTAAACAGAGCAGACAGGCAGCAGAGAGAACAGCCAAAGAGTTTACAGTATTAACAAGCTAAAACTGATTCACAGTCAGGCTGCTTTATTTATAATCGCCTTGTGTGTCTGTGTGTTGTTTCTTGAGCATTCTGAACATTTGAGGGACTTACGTGACATTTCTCTTGGGGCTCCTCCCACCTCAATCATATGGTAATTAACGTGATAAAATAGTATTTCAGGGAGTCTTCAAACCACTAACATATATGAACAAATAAAACAAACAAAAGAAAAATAAATACTCACAGGGCCCTTGTATGATGTAACTAGCAGGACAACGTTTGCTTCATAAAGTTCACTTTTTGTCCAAAGTAAAATTCTTATTATCTGTTAAATTAGCTATTTTCAAATGTAAAAAAAGCACCAAAGTCAAATTTTATCCAACTATATCTAACTATTGACATAGCAGAATGATATAGCAGTGCGATGTAGAAGTGTGGCAGTGGAGAGCTGGCTTGTGCCAGAGGAGCAGCATCTAGCTCTAGCATTTAGTTACAATATCAAGGTCAAGGTAAACTTTTATTATCCCAGAGGGTCAATTTGTTGCACAACCAGGAGTAAAACAATCACCAACAACCATCAACACACCCCAATTCATACAATACAGTATTATTCAAAAGGCCAATAGCAGCAGGGACATCTATCAATAGGCTTTAATGATAGAATTTCTTGGTCATTAAAGAATTTTTTTTTCTGACAGTTTTCCTGTCAACTGAAACTTCAATCTGTTCAAATATTTGTTTATTGAAATATGATGTTCAATATAATGATAAAAGACTCGACCGTAGTGTTCCCACTTTGCCTTTTCATCTACAAGTAAAACCAGCAAGAGCAGATTTATTTGGGCTCATTTTAGAGAAGTGCACTGTTTAACCTTTTGAGGACACAATTTTCAAATACTGAAATCGCTATTTGGTCTCCATTATGTTTCTTAACAGGAGGACCGAGAAAACACACAGACTAACAATTTAGTGAAATGCAATGGTTTTACTTGTGAATAAGTACACTACACATGTGCCTGAATGTCACACCCTTAACGTGATCAATAAGGCAGAGGGGTAACACTTTATTTGGATGGTCCACTGAATATGTTCAGTCTATCTTTACCCAACATTCAACTAAATATCTGTTAAATGCGACTAATCTTGATGTTGCATGTGAAACATCTGTCCCTAGCCCTAAATCTAAACCTAACCTTAACTTCAAGGCGAAACCTAAACCTACTCCTAAACTTAACTCTAACCTTAATGTGGTTAATAATCACAGAAAGTTTGGTAGTAATGTAATTATCTGTAGATCATCTACAGGGGACCTTCCGAATAAAGTGCGACCAAAATAACATCAGCACATCATCCATGGAGGAGAAAATACCTTGTGTAGATGATGACGAGACCTCATCAGCATCCAACATGACACTTTCTAGTTTTGTTACCCTTCGAATTGGTCAACCATGTCCATCCTCACCACCCTTGGCTCTGTATAGAAGTGGTTCGAGCCCTATCTGGAAAGTCACTCTAATCTAACCGTCTTAACATGAAGACAATTCTAATCTGTTCCATGCAGACTCTCCACCAGTACCAAACAGGGCTCAATCCTGGGTCCAATTCTCTTTTCATTACATTTACTCTCTTGGTGATGTAATATCCTCTAACGGCTTCTCCTACCAACGCTACGTTGATGACACTCAACTAATCCTTTTCTTCCCACCTTCTGACTGTACTAGCTAGGAAACGTTCTCTGTGTGGACAACAAAGCACTTTTGTTCGCCGCTCTGAATAACAGCTATACATGCTACACGCTATAAATGTAAAATGTTAGCTCCTTTGAAAAGGCAGCCTCTATTACTCATCCAACACAAAAACCTACCGTCTCTTGACGGTTTTTGAAGAATAAAACATGCTATTCTCTGTGCTGCTTTATTTTGTGCACCAGTGCTGTCACCTAAAAAACAGTAAGCCTATTTTGTTTTCATACAAAGTCAATTTTATTTATTTATTCATTTATTTATGCCATTGGTTAACCAGATATCCACTCTTGTGAGCTCTTGTGAATCCCTGAATATCACATTTAGAAAGCAAATTTCTTATACATATCTGTAGAAATTACTCTTCGACCAGTATAACATATATAGATTGTCACCTATGGATTTTTCTGATACAAATTAACTTTAAATGAACTCTTATTCCATCACATATGACTTTAAATTAACTCAATTCTTAAAAATAAATGTATAGAGAATGTAAAATTTGTCCCCGCTGTGTGACAAATAAAGGATTATCTTATTAACACAAATATTGTTTTCAATACATGTTTAAAAATATTCCCTGCTACAACACTATTTTCGCCCAGCACACGTAATGCCACATTTCAGACTAAAAAACACTCTAGGAACAGTCAAAGATGAAACCTATTCTGCCACCAGCCCTGGCCATGGGCAACTTGTAATTTCACACAAAGTCATTTAAGTTCACTGGACGCATCTTACTGCAAGCAGTACTGGAACTGGAAGCATTTGAATGTTTCCCCACATTACCTTCCTACACCACATAATTTACAATATGAATGTTTCAAACTGCAGTCTACACACCGAATGGCCAGTTCCCTTCAGCTTTTAACTCCTCCATGCTTCCCTGGATGTTGTACTTTGCTCTACCCATTTTACCACTTCACTCTCTGCGGGCTGTATGAGGACACAGGCTGTGGATTTGTTAGTCTACTGCAATGGGCAATCACTGAAGCAATTAGCGTGCTGCACTAAAATGCACCCGGAGTTTAAAAAGCCAAGCCTAGGGTAACATACTGCTCCCCGAGCAGCCAAGTCTTCCCCCAGAGACCCATTCAACTAGCCTAATCCTTGCCTCTAATTAAGCCCTGTGATGGAAGGTAGTTATTGTGTACAGTTTATGTGGACGTTAAAACGGCAGGCTTCAAAAAGCCCTGTGGGTTTCAAGTCGCTACTCCTCGGAGCAATCAAAAATAAGCTCCTAAAAAAGTTGACAGGACATGCGGGATGGAAGCTGATGCGGAGTCTGAGTGAGTTATGGATTTATTATCATGAGGAGGATCTAACATCATATGGTGGGGAAGGGGAAGATGATTTTTTTCCTCTTGTGACTCACTTTTCTATTTCCTGTTTTCCTTAAGGCCACAGGGGCTCTTTGGCAGACCTGGTACTGATTTTTTTTAAAACAAGGAAAGCATTGAGGGAAACGCTGCCCTGCAAATGTGTAGGCTGAATATGAATGTCAGAAACAACAGCCAAATTCTAAATGGCTAATTCATGCCTTTACTGTCTGAATAGATTTAGGCTAAAAACCTAAGAAGATTCCATGCCAGATTATAAAGCAATGAACAGTGAAAAGCATAAAATGCAATACACAAATTACAATATTTTTCATTAGTTATGTGCGGGAAAACATGCCAACCTGAAAAGCAAAACCTTCATTACACTGATGTTGTTCTAATGTTGCTTGATCTCTTTATGGGGAAACAATTAGCAGAGTTTTGCTTTTGAAAAATGAAATGCTGAAGTTAATGCAATCAACCATGAAAAGCATTTCACACATTGTAATTCATGCTACTCAAACAAGCCCACTATCTTCATGCTGGGCCGAGCAGTGTTCTAGGCTGTCTACAACGTATGCTGTACATTAGCCCATTGAAGCACCATGTTACATACGCTAATGTTAATTTGGTCATGTCTCTAGCTAGCATCTGCTTAAATTACAGACTCAAGTCAGAAATCTGACCTCAGATCAATGTTCTCAAGGAATCTTCCAATCTTCCATGACCGTTTACTGCCACACCCCAGAGTCTGCAGTAGTGGGCTAATTAAACGTCATCAGTCTGAGACAGTGCAGCTGCGGGCGCGATGCAAACAGCAAGCCATAGATGGAGAAGTTTCTCAGGGTGCTTTGTTTAGTGTGAACTTATCACACCCTTTTCTTTAGTCTGCTCTGTTTCGACATGTGTGAACACTCCACCCGTATTTGGGTCTGCAGCAAACAGCTGAACCGGTCCGGCAGAAACCGCGGGTCTCTGTCCACTTCAAACCGAATCCTGCTCAGTTCACTGCTGATGGAAACACACTCTGAACAAAGGAGGGAATTTATCAACAGAGCTGGCTTTCCTTCTCTTCTAGAGGCACGTCGGCACTGTACAGTCAGCATAACGACTGTTTTAACAACTGACTCTTAGCACAAGCTGCTGTTAAAAACTAACAGACATCAAAAGATAGCGAAGAGATGCATTTGACTTCAACTCCTGGATCGTAGCAGAGCGTCTTTTGGCCGAGCACAAGTGACCTGAGTGGTTAAACTCAAACTAATAAACCAATGACGAAGAAGCAGATATCAAGTAAGATTTATTATCATCGACGCTAATTCACTCCACTGAGTGGAGTGTGGTTTCAAATAAATCACAAAAACCCTCAAAACTAGAGACATCTCGAGACCAAACAATTACTTTTTTGGGAAGCCAGTGGAGTTATTTCAGTGAAACGTGATGGACTGCAGCTCCAAATCACAGTGAACATCTACCTCATACATTTCTATTCTTTTTTTTTTCTTTTTTCCCCTCTTTTTGACATCATTGCAATCATTAGTTTTTTTAACATACCTGCAAATTTTGCCAACCTACTGACAACTAGTATGGCCGATCCAATCTTTTTCAGGCCATAATTCTCAGGTTTTCAGAGGGAGCATTTAGGAAAGAATATCAAAGTTTCATTAAAAATAATTTTTCATGTGGGCTGCTATGCTTTGTAGTTATACACAGGTGGGCCTTGGGGTGGAAAGACTGAGACTGTCACCTGGAGGTGGAGGCAGGTGCCATTCCAAAACAATCACCTATACTCTCATTTCCAAGTGTCCCAGAAAGTGCCTTCAGGCCACCACTTGAGGTTCCAGAGGGTTTCCCACGACAGCAAAAGAGGATCTGATTCTTCCTCTGACTCCCTTTCCCTCTGTGTCATGTCTCTCTATTTCATTCCATGTAGGGCTGACAGGAAGACCGCTGCCTCAGGGAGAGGTGTTGCTGTCTGATCTTGAGCCGATGGAGCACATCATCACTGCCTGTCTCAGCTGAGCCCTCTGTTCTGGAGGCCTCCTCTATGTTGTTGCACAGCAGGAGCTGTGCCTTGGGGAGGGGGTTATGTCACACTTTCCAAGCCCTGCCCCACTCCGCCTCCCCAAAATGGAATTCACGTGTTATCCACATAAACACTGCCTGGAACACCTAGCTTATCAAAATGGTTTTGATACAAATGAGAATATATTCTAAAGAATGGGTTCAAAGTCGGAGCTGAAAACACACTTGGGGCTTTGGACTAAAATCCTTTAGCTTTAAATGACCCAATACATTAATTATGCTTATTTTATTAAAATTAATGTCTGAACTTTCCACACTGCAGGTACCAATACAATAATAAGGCTTCCAAAACCTTTTACCGAATGTTTCAGTAGTGACAATTTTGGCTAATTTTAGGCATAACTCAAAAATGCTAGCCAGTCTGTGACTAGCAAACTCAGCTTTGAACAGCTGTACACATAAAATCAAGACCATTTTTGATAAAAACACACAAAAAAAAAAGTTTATTAAGTTGCAGAAAATGTGTTTCAGTACACATCATTACACAAAGATTTTCTTCAAAACAACGGCATCTAACTGCTCACCATGTGGCTTTGAGAGACAAGAATGCAGTCTCACGTCCTATAATGCAGGGGTGTGGCTAAAATAAGAGTCCACCTACAGACTAAAAGTCTTTGCCTGTGCCTAAAATGTAATAAACACTGAATACTCAGACAGTATTCTTAAGCAGGAAGGCACCCAGTCACGCCCGAATTAAATGTTTATATGAAATGCTGCCTGCTGAGGCTCCTCTGTTTGGCCTTTTTTTGAAGGCAGCGTAGATTCATCCTTTGCTGCCTTACATATCCCATAATCCTTTGTGTCAGTGCCGATGTGGTTAGGAAGAAATAGCACAAAACACCAGCACTGACACAGTGGAGGAGAGAGACTGGTTTGTGTACAAATACATTACTTTTTAATAGTTCAGCATGCTAGCCTTCTTAAAGGACCTTTGTTTCCGGGTAAAACACGCTAACGTCTAACGCTAACAGCAGTGAGCTGTCGAATATTGGCAAAGATGAGGCGTATCACTGCATTCTAAGCATGTTTCAAACACAATACAGCTGCAGGTGCCATAACAGAGCCACCTTCTAATTCTATTTCTACATTTATGAGACAGCAAAGGCAGCAATGCATCCAGACAGCTGCAGTTTCGGACACTACCATTGTGTTTTGGTAGACAGGAAGACTTGGGATGAAGATTTGGAACTGTTATTTAAAACTTAAACTCATGATAAATCTATATCTTTCAACTTTGAAAGAAATTTTTTTTTTTAAAAAAGGGGACTGAAAAGAAACACACCAAAAATCTGAAGTATTAATTTGAATGGTAGGGTTTGGGACACCCACCTCACAGTACAGAGTAGCATATAAATGATGATTTTGAATAAATTTAGCTTATTACCATCTCAATTAAGGCCTCTTTTGAAATATATTACAATGTATTCCTTTTAATTATCTAAGGTCTAGAGAAGTCCAGAGAGACCAAGAGGTAGTTATACATTTCTGGAATTTTTTTTTTTTTTTTTTTTGAGATAACGAATTAATTATCTTGTGATCTCAAGATAACAAAGTTATTATCTTGAGATAGAGTTATTTATCTTGTTATTTCAAGATAACAAAATAGTTATCATGAAATATCAAGTTAGAGGTCCGATTTCTATTTTTTTTTTTTTTTTTAATAGTTTTTATTTTTACTGTGTGAACGCAGTTACTTGGGACTGTTTATGTTAACCTTTGTATTTCTCATGCTTTGAAAATGAGCAGGACATAAGAAAATTACATTTGCAAATTTGTATACATACTTGATTTGAACTTGATATGACGCAATTCCTTTGGCAAGATATTCCCTCCCGTACGCTCCGATTATGCACCATCATTTGGACTTGCCATTGATAACGCATACACTGAAATGAGATGTAAAGTCTCCCTCATCTTTTCTTTTCTTGCTTGTATCTTGTAAATTCACCAGTAAAACCCATTCCTCACTCTATCTCGCAATCATTAAGAAGGCCTCTATACTCCCTGATTATGACTTTAAACCATGAAAAGAGTACAGCAACACCTGAAAAAATGAAAGAAAATCTGTTCAAGCCTTTTGTTAAATTACACACGTTCAGCTTGGCATTCTGTCAGGAAGTGAACAAGGTCAGTCTACCCACAGACTTCTGTGGCAGAGAAAACAGCAGAATGCCTTGATATATACGTTGCAGTGGATCTTTAATAATGTTTTTATAGCAACAACCTCTATACCCCAGCTTTACTCAGGAGGACGCTTGGCACAAGGTTAAGGATCTTTTCCACTTAAACTGCCCTTCTCTGCAACCACGGAGCTGACTGAAGTAGGCTCTCGCTTCGTGATACAACAGCGGATGAAGAATCAGCCAGTATAGGAGCAGTCGGGAAGAGAACTGCGGTGCTTCTGGGGCTGTATTACAGAAATGAGGTCTTAAAATTTTATCTGTTTAGTCACTATGTCATTTCATAACTCAGGCCTGCTCTGACACTACAATATCATTTCATAGTGAATCGAGACCCCAGTGTCGAACTGAATCATAAGGCGGCAAGTTTTGAGGTATCGAAAATCATCAGAATCATTGCCTAAAAGAATCGATGTAGGATCGCAATGTGATGAAATGTGCGATTCACGCCCGAAATATGTATTCATACTGCTAAACAGCAGGTTCACTTATGAAATATGTTGTTTCTTCCAGCTGAAAAATCCCGGACACTACAGATACGCTCCAAACATTCCCTCTTATTACCTATATGTGCTGTGGTGGATCAATAATGAGGAGATAATGAGCATTAAAACCTTGGTAAATGAATACTGAAATTGGGGTGAGGCATTGCCCTGTTAAACAGCAGGGGGTGCAGTCATTGTAGAATTTTTTATTTTATTTTTTTTTTTTAGTTCATTGCACTAGTTTTGTTTTGACATTTTTTTTACATTGGTATCTTTCTAGCTAATAACTTCACATTTTAAATGCTACTTTAAATACGCATTTACGTTAAATACTGCTTAAATGTGTTAAATGGGGAAAACCTGTTATGTTTCAGCTGTTACTTTCTGTTTCTCAGTAACAGACTTAATTTATTGTCGACCTGAACTGAGTACTTTAGTATTTCCTAACTTGAGATAAGATGCAGTTTGACAAGATACAATTCCCCAAACATAGAAAAGATCTGATTCTGCAAGACAAATTTGTGAAATATCTTATTTAGACTCTCTCAAATCTTAATTTAGTTCTAAAGACAGAATATTTCTGTAACGCAACCCCAGATGCCACCTTCAGCCAAGCTAGGAAGCAGTGACTGTTTAAGCTTATTTTTCTGTGTAATCAAAAGCCACTATCTATACTTGTCTGTAGATTTGTCTACATTCAGATTTGAACTGGAAGTGACAATAGTACAGTTGTAAACAAAGGTTTGGGCGCCGCTTATCAGACTACATATTTTGTTGATTTTCTAAAGGTAAGAAGTTTAAACACATCTTCTACAGAAAACACACTTTTGCAGTTTTAACGCACGGTTATTGTGTATTTATTGAATGTAACACATTGAGGGAAAAAATAAAATGAGGCCTATGCACAATTTCTGGCACATTTCATATGCTATGTTTTTTTTTTTCATGTTAAACTCCGCAAATACATAGAAATGGCTCGCTAAATGTGCTGAAAATGTCATATTTACGTATGTTCTCACTTGTATGTCGAGGATATGTTAACTTATTTTCACTTATAAAACCAAAAACACATGTAATTTGACCAGGGAGTGTTTAAACTTTTGCACTATATCTGTACTCCGTTTAAAAAGCACTGTTCATTCTGAATAATGTATTAGTATTCATTTACATTCCTAGATTATATGCTGCTTATGGGCATAAATACTCAGTGCCTCTTAGCATTCTGTGTTGTATTATGGTTTTAAAAAATACATCCCTGTAAGGCAAATATTTATTAGTGTCAGATGTGCCCATTATAATTCCATTAAACACCATTTTATGTACATAAAAGGCACTGAGATCAGAAAGGCTGGTTAAAATGCTAAAGGGGAGTAGTGAAACTAGACTAAACACTGCAAATCTCTTGTGTTTTAGTGTGGAATGGCCATCTTTGCAACTATGTCACCATCTGACTGTACCCTTTTCCCCTTTCCCCAGTGGACTGGCTCCCCGGTAATTCACAGGCAAAAGCGTTAGCACGCTCTCCGGTCTCGTAAGATGTGTGTGGCGCTCTAGCCAGCCCTATAAAGCATGAACAGCAGAGTGATTTACTTCCCAGAAGCACTTAAGACATTGTGGGTAGAGAGGAGGAGCGGCCACTTCTCCACCTTGGTGGGGTCTAAAGACTAACTGGAAGCTCTGTAGGGACTTTGTACTGGACGGCCATGGCTGTAGTGATGTTACATCATATTGATTCTGGCAGGTGAAGGTAGAGCACGGTATGTACACCAGTGCTTTTTAAGAAAAAAGCAGAAACATTACAGCACAAAATTATTCGGAAGTTAAATATAATATTGATTTTTACAGTACTTAGTGTGTTCATTCTTTACTTCTATTACAGCTTCAATTCTTTATAGGAGACAAAGAAATTTTCTGGAGTATTTTTTCACACCTCCAAAGTTCAGCCTTAGAAGTTGGTTGCATTTTCTGCTCTTTATAGTCCAAATAATCCTAAGAACAAATTTAGACTCCTCAGTCCATAAAACCACACTCATCATCTCAAGGGCCCAGTTTGTGTTCTAGTGCAAATGCTCTTCGTTTTTGTCTATTTCCCTTTCTCAGTAAGAGCTTCTTGACAGTTACACATCCTTTCACACCCATAGTGTTTGAGTTGTTTTCTCACAGTGGAAGGATGGACAGAAACACCTGTGGATTTTTACAAATCTGAAGCGAGAGTGGAGCTTGATTTCCTCCTCTCTCTCAAAGATCAAAGCTTGCAGTACTGTTTATCTGAGGGTGACAGTTTTGTGGGTTTACCACAGCTGTTGAAGTTATTATTTTCTTTATTTTTTATTTATTTATTTATTTATTTTAACTGCAATTTGATCCAACCTCTTCAGAAATATCTTCTTTAGCCATATTAGATGCTCTCAATTTAGTGAGGTTAACTTGAATCAGTCTAGATGGGATAACCTCTCACTTATTTGCACTTTGCTATGAGCAATGCATTTGTATGAACTGTGAAACATCTCAATTGTTTTAAATCGAATGCTTCATACAGTAATGAACAAATGGCTGAATATTCAATGACTAAATATTGATCCATTTCCCTGTACAGCAGTGCACAAAAGTTAGAGAGTTAATCAACAGAAACTAACAAAACTGCTAAGAATACGATCTTTGGGCAACAGACTTTTCAGTCTGTAGGACTGAAATGAATTTGTAGGACAAATTAATAGATTTACATAAGTAACTACATTATTTAAGACAGTCTACTATGTTACTAGATTTGCATTAGTATGTTTAACAGATGAGCAAAGTAAACAAAGAAGTGCAAATGTTATGTTTTGCAAAGTGTCTCTGAAGTTTAATATAATGTCAATGACATTAGGGAACTGATTTGGTGGTCCTTTTTAGATAAAACAAACACTTAACGGACTCTCTGTAACATGTAAAAAAAAACATTTAAGGGTCAAGATCAGGTTCTGAGTTGAGGTTAATATTAGGATTAGGATTAGGGCCAGGGTGAGGGTTAGGTTTTGGGTAAGGTTAAGGTTAGGATTAGGATTAGGGCCAGGGTGAGGGTTAGGTATTGGGTAAGGTTGGGTATGGTTTGGTTTTGCGTAATGGAAGTAACATTAACAATACATCTACTTAATGTAAGTAATGTATCAACAGAACATCTACGAGATATTTACTTCAGTGTATTCAGATGCTTCCACTCACTGGTTTTAAATTTGGAAGCATGAAAGAGTTAAAGTGGCAGCGGGGTGCACAAAAGTTAAGAGTGGACAAAAAACAACACTGATTTTATAGTGTTGGAAGTTTGTGTTTTTCTGTTAGATATATACTTCTTTTTTTTCTCATATTGAATAACTTGTATTTAATGGCTGTTTTGATTAGTGGTGTCTACTAAGTCGGTGCTTTATTGTAAGCTAGGCTATTGCAAAGTTATTGCGGCTACCAATGATGGATTGCCCCATAGTTTTGCCACTAATGTTCACCCAAAAGAATGAACTATAACAATAATGTGAACTATTCATTATTCCCTACACGTCAATAAGATCATAAGCAAGCGAAAGTTGCTACAACCAAAAAACTAAAGTTTAAAACTACATATACTTTGTAAGGAGGACTGAGCAGAGTGCTAGAAGTTTCTTGTGAATCCATATAAGATGAGGGGCTGGAAATATTTTAGCCTTAAGCACACTGTGTGCGCTGGATCAATTGTAATTATTATAAATCTACC